>VDFB02230131.1:0-68236 GCA_007258455.2 Sequoia sempervirens
ATTGATCCAACAACTGCTACAATTGAGATTTGAACATTTTCCAAATGCATCACAAATAATACCATTCTACAATAAAGATGAATATGTGAATACGAGTAGACATTGGACCCCACAAGTGCCTCATAGATATGAAAGTGTTCATCATGCACAACAAAACATTTCTACACCACAAGCCTCATATCAAATGAATTCTTATCCCATATTTCTTGGACAAAGATCAATGATCTACCAAAACCCATATGGCTATCCAAATTTTGTCTTAGCCATCGATAAACCATTTAATTGCAATAATATCCAAGTCTACCCAAATCCTTATCCATGCAACCTAATAGAATCGCTAAAGCATATCCCTAAATTTCATGGAGAATGGGATGAATTAGCTCGTAAGCGTGTACAACAATTCTGGGATTTCATTTTGGACTTTTAGATTTATCTAGAAGATGTCATTATGATATTTTTTTCAAGATCTTTGAGGGGTGATGCAAGGGAATGGTTTATAAGCTTTCCTATGCAAAATATCTCTTCATGGGAAGATCTCAAATGACTATTTAAATAATGATATTCTTGTAAAAAACATGTATTACAAAACTACCAAGGAAATATGGGATAGATTAGCCAAAATCAATGAAGGAGATTAAAAAGTGAGAGAATCAAAACTCCAAACATATAGGGTTAAGTTTGAAGCCCTAAAAATGGATGAAGAAGAAAAGATTGCTAACTATTTTCTTTGAGTTCAGGAAGTAGTGACTTCTATAAGAGGTATAGGTGAGGAAATTGATGAAAAGATTGTTGTCAAGAAAGTTCTTAGGTCCTTGACACACAAATATGATTCCAAAGTATCAATTATTGAGGATAAATATATGAAAACACTCTCTCTTGTTGAATTTCAAGGAATATTTATAGCCTATGAAATGAGAATAGGCAGTGATGCTATTGCAAGAAAAGAGGAAGCCTTTAAGGCAAAAAAAAGGGAGTCTAATGCAAACTTAAACTCTAAATTAGACAATGAGGATGAATTTTTTTCAGTCAGTAAATTAAAAAGAGGTTCAGGGAGATACAAAGAAAATTATGTTGGACTCAAGCAACACTGAGAGGGGGGATGAATCAATGTTGAGAAATTTTTAACTTTATTAATCTTCTCTCTCAAGTGCCTAAAAAATTCAATCAAAAGAAAGATACATGAACATAGAACAATAATCCACACCACCATAACACAAGAATTTTTACGCGGAAACCCAGTTAAGGGAAAAACCATGGTGGAGGTCAATCCACAATTTGAGTACTCAAAGTATAAGTGTTTTACAAAATGGGGAATGCACTTGCATTCAAGCACACTGCCTAGAGTTCACTACCCAATATCAGGAAGGCTCACTACCATACAAAAGATTTGGATTACAAAAAAAGGTTGAATTGAGAAAATAGCATCTACAAATGTCTGATTATAGTTTCAGTTAAGCTCATAGATCATATTCTAGACCTTCTTGTCTGATTCTACACTTCGCTCTACTCTGCCTTTATTTGCTTCAAAAAAATCCTCTTTTGTACAAATGAAAATTACTCAATTGATCTTCTAATATTCACACACACATCAACACATATTGAACTCTCACACATGCACACCAAAATGAATTTAGTGATCTTATATATATATATATATCTTCAATAGAATAGAAAATATTTTCCAACTATTTTGATTAGGGGTAAAAAAGGGGTTTTGAAGGGGCCTAGAACCCTTTATAGAAGATGACAGCTAAAAATCAAGATAGCAACAGTCCCAACAACATTTTAGATGATTAGTGCAACCACTGCACTCATCCATATCCTAGTGTCAATTACAGGCAGGGGGTTTGAAATATTTTCTTGGCAACTCCCCCTAGGCCAAAGGCCTAGAACTAATTCTCAGGGGAATTACTAGAAGTAGGTTTTGGTGTTGGCTCATTTCCTACAATAGAGGGACACTTATTCACCCATGTCTTCTTCATCTGATCTCTTATTTCATCCATAGTCATTTTCCCTTTTCCTTTATCATCTTTCTGCATATTTTTTCCTTTGTATAACAAACATTTTCTATCCAAATTCTTCTTTTTGTAAAATCTTGCAATGTGACCATATTTTTTGTAATTAAAACACATAGAATTTCCTTATTCTGACTAGTCACTCCATTGATTTCTTCTTGATCTACACTAGTTAGCAATATTCCCAAATCTTCCACATGTATAAAATTTAGCATTCCTTATATTGACAGAGTTGTTTGACACATTTCTACATTCAATTAACTTATGACCAAACTTATTGCAATTGAAACACTAACCAGAAAATGATGAATCACTTGATTTCATTTTGCTTCTACATTAAACAACCATATAAAGAATTTTTTTGCAAGCAAAAAAATATCTGTTAAACTTCTTTGCATTATATTTTCTTACCATATGCCTTTTTGCTTTGTTAATTTGATTACCTTGCTTAGAATTCCTTTGTCCAGATCCAAAACTTTCTCCTTTTCCATAACCAAGACCTCACTTATCAATTGCATTCTTTTGTCCTTGAGTCAGCTCATCAAGCTTAACAAAGCTAATCTTGAATTTCTCCTAGTATTAATTTGCAGTGGTAAGTTCATCTTTGAGAATGATAATCTATTTTTCAAGATCTTCATTTTTTCTAGATTGTTGTAGTTCTATCTGTAACTAAATGAATTCTCCATTAATTTTGTTGCATTCATCAAATCTCTCTTTTAGGGACTGGGCAAGATTTTCCTCATTCTTCTTTCTTTCTTCAATCTCCTTAGTCATATTCATCACCATAGATTCCATCTCAAGTTGTTAAAATTCTTCTGAGGAACTTAGCTCTAATACCAATTGTTGGAATCAAGCAACACTAAGAGTGGGGGTGAATCATTTTTGAGAAATTTTTAACTATTAATATGCTCTCTGAAGTGCCTAAAATATTCAATCAAAAGAAAGATATTTGAACATAGAACAATAAACCACAACACCACAACATAATGATTTTTATGTGGAAACTCGGTTAAGGGAAAAACTACAATGAAGGTCAATCCAAAATTTGAGTACTCAAAATATAAGTGTTTTACAAAATGGGGAATGCACTTGCATTTAGGCACACTTCCTAGAGCTCACTACTCAAAATTAGGAAGGCTCACTACCTTACAAAAGATTTGGATTACAACAAAAGATTGAACTGAGAAAATAGCATCTACAAATGCCTAATTATAGTTTTGAGAAAAATGCTCTACTCTGCCTTAATTCACTTCACAAAAATTCTCTTCTACACAAATGAAAATTTCTCAATTGATCTTCTAATATTCACACAGGCATCAACACATATCAAACTCTCACACATGCACACCAAAATGAATTTACTGATCTCATATATATATATCTGCTACCGAGAATTCAATCACTATATGTCGACTTCAATAGAATAGAAAATATTTTCCAACTGTCAGTTCAAATCATGAATAACATTTAATGTGCATCCACTAAAGTCATCCATAGCATAGTGAGGACCCAAAACAAAAATATCCAACACAAAAATACTCCAATTTTTTTTTCTTTAGACATCTGCAACACCTTACATTCACTTAGTCAGCCTTCATATACTGATGAACAGAAAATCGAATGACCGGATCTCCTAACTCATACAGCACTGGGCGCGACAGCACAAAACTTGAGAATAACACATTTCAGATACCCAACAACCTTTCATGAGATCTAGTACCAAAACTAATAAGCTAATAATGCAAACCTCTTTACAAATTCCGATTCATTCAGATACCTTGTTCTTCACTCTATCTTCTGGTATAGTCAAATACTGCAGTGTAAACTGGATCAATGACTTAGGTTTCCATCAATCACAACACTAGAATCCATATGCCAACAAATTACCCTTTAAATTATTTAACTATGAGAAGGTAGAACATTATGCTTCTCAATGTCCTAACAATGACTCTGAGAGTGATGAAGAAGCATATAATAGGTAGGGGAAGAAAAAAAACTTATTCTAAAAAGAAAAATTTCTTTAAAAAGAAAAGTTTGATGGAAAAAGTATCTAACAATGGTATAGATGCATCTATCGAGGAAGGAGGTGAAACACTATTTATGACAGTTATCAATCCAAGTCAAGATTATTATAAGGAGATTGATAATGTTATGAACGATGGCTCAAAAATAGAAGAACCAAGTCAAGATCATAATAAGGAGATTGATAATGTTATGAACAATGGCTCAAAAATAGATGAATATCCTGTATTTAGAATACCTCAACTTGAAGGAACAAAATTTATTTTTTGGAAACATAGGATGGAAACCTATTTATCCTCTCTAGGAATTAATGTCTAGGAAGTAGTTGAAAAATGTTGTTTAGTATCTACAACATCTCCTCCTACACTAGATGAAAATAAGGCTCTTGAATAAAATGCTAGGGATATGGATGCTATCTTTAATAGTTTTCCAAATGAAATTATTGCTAAGGTCATTTATTGTAAGGATGCAAAGGAGGTTTGGAACAAACTGATTGAAATGTATCAAAATGATGAGTTGCAGGAAGGAACATCTTCAAAAATTGATACAGATTGTGGCACATCAGGAAGTGAAGATGTTTTTGTTAACAAAGAGGAAGAAGTTAATCTTGAGAGTGAATTAAATAGTGCCTTAAGAGATGTTCAGAAACTCAAAAAGGAAGTTGTGGTAAAGAAGAATAATTTTAAGAAACAAATTGCTGACTTGAAACTTCAAATTGAAATACTAGAAGTTACAAAAGTGTTGTTTGAAATCAAACAAAAAGAATGTTACACTTTAGAGGAAAAATTTGCTGACCTAAGGAAAGAACTTGATATGTTTGATAGGAATAATAAACTAGCAACATTTATGTAAATAAATAAAATTCTTGGGTTTATAGAAGGTCAGTTCTCTTATTCTGATAGGTTCTAGCATAACAAGGTAGCAAAGAGTTACAAGTCCAAAACTTTTATTGATACTACTAAAACAAGGTTGATTTGGAAACCATATAAAATTAATGAAAAGATAGAAGGTACAGTTAGTAAAAAAAAAAAATTACGTTCTAAAGTGAATAATGAATGGATTTTGGATAGTGGGTGTTCACACCATATGATAGGTGACAAAAGTAACTTTCTCAATTTTGGATATTGTGATGGTGGTTTAGTTTGGTTTGGAAATGATGATTGTATTCAAATCATTGGGAAAGGTATAGTTTCTTTGGATGATAACTTGTGTTTGTAGGATGTGTACTATGCCAAATATCTCAAGCATAATCTTCTGAGCATAACTCGAATCTATGATCAAGGTTTTTATGTTCTTTTTAATGCTCTAGGGTGTGAGATTAGAAAGAAAAAATGTGAAATTGTTGCTGCAGGTTCCAGAAATAGAGGGAATATTTACAATCTACAAGAAACAAGATGTGTGAAAATGAATGCTCAGTTAAGGGAGACAGTGAATGATCTTCCTCATATTTCTCTTCACTAAATCATCTATATACAATTTCAAGGTGCATTTCAAGTAGTTTTCTTTCATCCTTGTGTTTGGCTGGTGCACTAGATTTTATTGTTGCAGTAAAAATTAATAAATGAATTTTGATGATCTATCTCCTTAAATAGTATACATTAGTGTATATTGTGTGAAGTTTTTGGAGGGCTCAAAAGTCAATTTTTTGATTGCATATGGCATTTCTGTAGCATTTTTGGATAGTGGTATGTCATTTTTTTAAAAGACGGTATTAAGGAAGTGATAGTGGACAATAGTAAAGTGAAACCATTGGTGCAACTAATGTAGTGCTACTATTGATAATTTCATATGATTGGTTTGATATTGGTTTTTTAATGATATGAAAATTTGCATATTTGTTTTTGATTTCATGATGGTATCTACATGATAGAATTATAATTTGGAGAGGAGCTTACTTATTTTCCTAGTATAAACAATGGTATGCTTCAAAGTTACATTTTTCAAAAAGTATGATTTATACAGGTAAAAAACATTATTTTGTATTGCTGATTGGTACATGTATACAACATTCTACTTCTTTTCCATAATTGGTCTTAGCATGGGAATATGATATTGGAATTGTTTGTAGGTTGTTAAGTATGCACTTGGTTGTAGTGGCTCACATGATGATCAAGTTCTTGATGTTCATGGATTCTAGGAGACAAAGATCTAATGTTTTCATGTTTTTATATGAAATTTAATATCATGATGGCAGTTGGTATGATAGTTTGAATTTGATTTATCAAGAAAAATTGTTTGATATTTTCGTGTGTAGTTATTGAATGAGAGGAAGGTTTCCTAGAATGAAACTTCTCTATATTACAGGTGTTTTTGGATAGTGGTATTCATACTTTGGGATTGTTACTTGTTCCATCTATTTTTCATGTTTTTCAATAGATCATGCCTGAGTTCATGAGTATACTAGCATGGACAGTATCATGGCTACATAATTCATGGTTACAATATATGAAAAACAATTTACATTATGTCTTTGTACTTGTACATGATGTTGATTTTGGTTGGTGTTGGAAAATGGACAAAAAATTGATACATATATGATAGTGCTCTATGTGAAGTCATATAGGTATGCAACATAGGGTGAATTACACCTATTTTTCATTCTCTCCTATCATGTGTATGACTATTGGCTTCTATTGGGTTGTATTTTACAGTGACAGTAGATTATACTTTGTGTTGTGATCCTTATTACATGCTACTAATGTTGTTTTTCTGCCCAACATACTTGGTCATTATTGTGAAAGAGAGAAAAAATTGGTTGGCCTTGGTACCTACATGTCTTGGCAGTCATTCTAGAGATACATTGCTATATTGATGTCTTGTAGTTGTTGTGAAGAAGCAATGCATTTGTGATAGAGTAAATAACATCTTCAGTTGTTGTCCTTGGAATTTGGGATATTTTATGATTCATTAGCCAATAATGATATGCTTTATATTTTATATTTTCTTTGTGTATCATCTCTTTCTGCAGCATGCTAGATTATGGATCCTGATGTTTTGATATATCCTTAAGGCAATTGCACAATTCTTTCTTCCTTTGTCTTTGATGAAAAAAGGTGGAGAGAGAGTTGTGTTTTTCCATCAAGGACAAAGGGGGAGTTTGTTGACCTCTCAGTCGTTGTCCTTGCTGACTAATACACAAAATCTCAGGTATTTGTAGGCTTGTGGCATTGTAAGTTGTTCATGGTGGTATGGATACAAGTGTCTTGTGGCCTTGATTAATTAATATATCCTTGGCATATAGATCCTCAGTTTCAATTGTTGTGGTACTTTGGTATAGTGAGGATGTAGATTCATTGCAATGTGGTTGTGTTGCAACTTTGTTAGTATTGGTTGGCATACAAGTGTCTTTTGAAGTCATTGTCACTATATGCAAATACAAGTATATGAGGTAAAAAGGATATATCTTATATGATATCGATTGAAAAATAAGGTATTCACATGTATTTGCATAAGGTGGTCTTATTAATAAGAATTAATCTATATATGTGCAAAGACAAGGATTTAGTTTATTTCAAAGTCACTATTTTTACAAGGCTTATGTCATGGCAATTTAAGTCTAAAATCCTAAAGGAATTGTTATATTCATAGACATGAGCATTATGAGATTTACATCACTTTGGAAATCATGAGCGATATATTTTATTGTTTCAAAATTCATTATGCATTCAAGATTTATAAGCTTTGAATACATGTGGAAATAAAAGGATTGACACCAACATAATGATAATGTTTTTTTAATTGAAAAAGGTTAATGTTTTATTTGTGAAGTTTATCGACACAAAGTATTTACCCTAAATGATTACTCATTTTGAAGAAGACAGTGCAAGGAATGTGTAGCCGCTTCTAGAAGCTTAATGAATAGGTGAAGAAGAGGTGGCTAACTACTCAGAAAGTAGTTTTTCATACCACTATGATAGTTATGGCTTGTAATGAGTAGAAAAATTGGTATTTCTATTTCTTGTTTTTGACTTCATTTTATGTAATGGTGAAAAGCCCTAGTTCGAGTTCTTGGTTTAGTGTTAACCAAAGTATTTACATTTGGGTATGTACAAAGTGCTTCTTTTTGACTTGGGTTACTTGATTTTCTCATTATTGCATTCAAATCCAATGGTTTATTGTTTGTTTTTGGTCTATGTTCAAATTTTCATGCTTTCTCTCATGCATGCTATAGATCTTGGTGCTATACATTTTTGTTGGGTTGACTTATAGCTGCATTATGTATGGCTAAAGTTTTTTTTGTCAAGGGTTTTGTGTATCAATTTTTTTTTTGCTAGGGTATGCCATGTAAAAAAAATTGTTCTATTGCATTTGTAAGGTTTATAAAGCACATTCTTGTAGTATACATTGTTGTTTTGTAGGTGTATACAAAAGGTTATGGTGCATATCTATGGGTCATTTAAAGTCTGCATACTTTGTTCTTATCAATGTCGACCATGCATTAAATGTTTTAGTAGTTACATATGATGATAGTATTCAAAGGATGATGAACCATGATGATTCAAGGGGAAGTTTTGAGATAGTTAACAAATTACATGTGGAATTATTTGAAAGGCAGTTTACAACAATTAACATTTCTTGGAATGTTATATAAACAATGATTTATCACTATTTCAGGTTTGATGCTTTTAATAGAGTTATCATGCTAGATGTGTAAACATAATCCTATGATTGAATTTTCGCAAACATGATGCAAAATAGATTGTATAACTGATATATTTGATATTTTAGAGATTCTAGAATGAATCTTTAAGATATTAAATGTATTATATTGAAAGTGAAATATGATTTGAATAGAAATAGAGAAACCCTCTATATTTTACCTTCTATATTGCTTTTGATTAAAATGTACATGCCAGTGAGGCATCATTTTTGGAGTGGTTTTTTATCTCTAGAGGGTTTTCCACTTGCAAATTCTTTGTCTTATGATCTCATTGTTTTGATGTGATAATTTTTCATGATTGTGATGATCTTTGGTTTGATTTAATATTTCGTATTTTATTTCTTTAATGATTGCATTCAATTCATGAATGTATTTATCATTGAAATATTAAGAGCATAAATTATTCAATTCTTTGTCAAGTAAAAATTTAAAATTTGTTTAAGACATTGATTCGCCCTGCCTCTCAGCGTCTTCTTCACTCTAACATTAACAAGCTCCTTTTTAGTAGAATCAACAAAATAGGCCACCATTTCAAAATGATTTTCAGAAGAGAAGTTTTAATCCCAAGCCTTTTCGGCCTCATGATCCCAATTTTGTTGGCCCCTCAAGGGAGCTTGTACCATAGAATAATTTGGCTCAAGATCACAATGTGTGTTACCCATGAAATCAACAACACAACTAGGCTACTTGTATGGGTAGAATGGAGAGTCAAGGGTATGTGCAGGATCATCATGGAAAAAATAGGCCCTTAAGTGGCAAAAAATTCAGAAAAGTCAGTGTTAGGCAACTTGACGTAAAATTTTGAATAAGTTATCTATATTATTTCAAAAATATGTAAGAATAGAATATGTAGAAAATTGAATGTAATTTCTAAAATACTAGGTTTATTCAAAAATAAATAAAATCTATTTGGTGAAAATTTGAAATTTCAATGCAGTAGTACTTAAATTTCAGGGAAAAAATAAGAAGTAGGTGTCTATCTGACCACCCTAACCATAATAAAATGATAATATTTTTTTATAATATTTTATATATAAGTAGAGAACTCATGTTTGGATGTAATGCATATTTTTTTGTAATTTTTTTCCAAGTAAATAATTAATTATGAATTTTTTATTACAACTTTTAAAAAATATAAAAACTTGTATGTATGACCACCTTAACTTGGTCAAAACTTCATGAAATTTAATTTTTATTTTTTTAATCCTATAGTATGTGAAGCATAGAATGTGACATATGTTTTATATTCAAAAAATGTGATACCGTTTGAAAGTTATAGATGTTTTTCAATCAACCTATTGATCAGGACTTTAGTCATAATTCTAATAGAAAATGAATAATAATTATTTATTAAATTTAAATTAAAGCATAATTTATATTAGTGGAAATATGAGAATCTCCTCTAAAAACCCTTTTCGTTTCATCAATTTTGGGTAAAAAAAGTTGTCGGCCACATACCCTACAAATACCCATAATATTGCCACTTTTTGGCCCATCATGATCCTACACATACCCTCAAGCTCTCATGGTGAAGAATCAGTATGCTAGCCCAAAAATTTTTCTAGATGAGAATATGGAACAACCAAATAGCTCTGAGATTACTTCAGTGAATTGGAAAACTATTGAATATTGTGGAGTTAACAATTTCCAAGGTTAGAACCAACAAGGTTCATTCATTGCAGCAAACACAAGGTTGAAACAGAGAACAGTTGAAGTGGAACTAGTTGTAAGTTCACAATAGCAAGTTGTAATTTCACAACAAGCTGTGGGAGAAAAAAAATCATACTATTCAATCTCAAACTATCCCTACAGCATAACTGAAGGTGCATATTCTACAGAGAGGTCAACAAAAGGTAAATAACGATGTTAATTCTTTAGGATAGCAAAAGGTAAGTCTCGTCTCTTTCAATGTGGTTTAGCATTTAAAGAAATCTATACTTATCATGTCCGTCATGGATGTGTTAAATATCTCATGCTAGAAAGATTTATTACAAAATGCATTAGCTGAATTTTCATCTTTAGATGTTGTGAATGCAAAAAAGAGCAGAATGGTGCTTGCTAACAGCCCAAAGATCAAAGGTGGGTAGCAGAATGAAGAGGTAAAACCCCCACCATTCTATCTGAGTCTAATTATAGGGGATAAAATTGTCCATAATTGCATGATAGACTCAAGATCCAGTAGCTCGATGATGCCTAAAAGCTTAGTTGATAAGTTAGGCTTAGTTTATAAACCCATGTCAAAATGAGTTATGCAAATTTGATGGATTTATTGTTCAAATAGTAGGAATCATTAAAAATCAGGCCCTCACATTACATTCTTCTACCAAGTTTTCAATTTCCCAAGATGTTCATGTGATTGAGTTGCCTCCCCATTTCGCACTCTATCTCTCGAAAGACTTTACTACCAAACTAGGAGGTTTATTATCAACTGATTGGTATCACCTTTTCTTTAGAACCAAATATAGCATGAAAGTGACCATTAGGTCTGACCCATTAGCAAAAGACCACATTGAACATTACATTCCTATCCCAGTAAATGCCAACCTGTACTCCACAAATGGGATGGAGAATCAACCCATGATTGTAGACCCCATTGCACCTAGCAAAGAAGATGATGTGGATGAGTGGGATATCCATTGTTATGACCTTAATCCTTTCAGTCACACTAAGGAGGAAAGGTTAGGAATTTACTTAATCCAAGAGTCTGATACAACTATTCTTAATCTAGTTAAAGGCCAAGGTCAACTTTTGGTTAGTGACACAATGTCTCTAAAAGATGACGATGTGGTTAAAGAATGGAAGGAGCTACTCTTTGAAGGTGAAGTTTTAGATCAAGATGAAGATCTTAGAGAATATGAAACACCCATTCAAGAATGGATGAAAATAATTTTCGAAAATGAAACTTTAGATCAAGAAGAAAGCCCCAAAGAATATGGAGAGATTGATCAAGAATGGATGGAGATGCAGTTCGATGATCAAGCCTTTGATCAAGAGGAGGATTTTTGAGAAGAGTTTCTCATTGAAGTAAGTAGGGCTATTGAAAAATACTTTGAGAAGGAAGATCGTGTAATTAAAGAAAATCTTTTTCTAGAAGATTTTGAGTTCCCTACTGAAAATTATGAAGAGGCAATCATTGTTGAGCCACAACTTCCAACTGAATGGTTAGAAGAATTGCCTAATTTTTATGTTGAAGCTCAAAGGAATATGACCATGATCGGGTCAATGTCTACTAGTGAACATAAATTTTATAAGAGGTATTTTGATAAAATCTTATCCCAGAAAGCTAATTTTCAGTTGAATAAGGAGCTAAATGATAACATGGTAAGAGAATTATGTGAAGCAAAGTTTAGAGAATTTATTGTTGGAGACTTTGTGCTCAAGTGGGAAGAGAACAAGAATAAACTTGGAAGACACTCTAAATTTTATGTAATTTGGGAGGGACCATATGTAACAATAGAATGCAAAGAGCATAATTCATTTCAGCTCTCAAGGTTAACTCAAGAAGTGCTTTTGATCCCAGTCAATGGGCTTCATTTGAAATATTGTTTCTAAGGTTCTAAGTTATACTCGTGTACTATAGTAGAGTAGTTGTTTCTAATAAGTGCTTGGAGAACTTTCTTTTTAGTAGTTTTCCTTTCCGTAAGTGCCTCTACACATTACTTTCTAGTTGTTAGGGACTAGTTGGTTTACTTTTGTGTGTTCTGGTCTTGGTTTTTGTTGTTGTATGGACTTGCAAGTTTCAAATTTTTTAGAAATTTTGAGTTTTAGAAGGGAAGAATTGACTCTGTGCCCAATGGATATACATAAGGCAACTAGCCTAATGCTTAGTAGGCAAGAATCTAGAAAAGGTCACCAAAAGTGTTATCAAATTTTCACCACAACTCAAATTGACAAAGCTGGTTATTTCAATTTTCTTTTAAGGTGAAAATTTTCAATTATTTCTATAGTTGTTTAAATCATTGCATATTTTGAGTTTTGAATTTGAAATAAAATGCAATGTGTTTTAATTTGGCATTCATTGTTAGCAACTTTTAATAAATTCATTCTATATTCAATTTTTCATTACATGATGTTTCATACATTTGTTGCAAAGAGAAGTACAAAATTGAACAAGAATCACAAAATGTTGTTTTGTATTCATTGGGATAAATAAAGGAGAATCAAGTGTCCCACACAAGCTGTGGGAATAGTTGAGACAATGAAACATGAGGAGTACACTACACTATTGAAGATAAAAGGAGAAGAGCATGTAAGAGACAACATAATCATCATTTCCTAGTTGTGCCTTTGAGTTTCCTTCAGAGTTTTGCATCCCTCCTTGCTTTTGTGCTCCAAGTGAACCTGCAGGTGATTATAAAGTTTTGTTAGATCTTAGAGTATAAACCCTCCTACATGATCCATCAATAGTAATGTAGAACACTTCTTATGATGCATTGAGCCAACTAAGAAAAATAAAGAAGTGTGTAAGAGAATACCAAGGAGGAAACACACTAAATTTTTTTGATTATTGCTTTGATCTAACATTGTTTGTTTCCTGTGCAAGTTTAGGAAAAGCTATGTTGCTGGTCTATTTTGAATATTTTATAGCATGTGGTGTAAAACGGACTCCGACAAGAGTTGAGCTTAACATTTTTCCCCTCAACATTCCATGGAGGGGTTGGAAAAAGAAACAATTCAATATTTCTCAAAAGAGATATGCATTTGAATGAGTACATCAAAATGTCATAAGAGCTCAAGAAAGTGATCATCTAGTACAATCAAGTCTAAAGGTGCAAAGAGTTGAAGATCATAGATGATCAGTTTCACAAGTGATTCATCATTAAGTGCATCATCATGGAATGAGATAGTGAATAGGCATACATAATGCCATGTTTACAAGTCATCAATAGCAATGGAAGAAATTTGAGAAGCTTTAGAACACCTTCATAATGGTGTTGTATTTAAAAATATTCTATGCATAAATCAAAATTTCATGTCAACATTTGTTGTGTAGGAGATAAAAATGAAAGAAGAGTACAAAGGAAGGGTTTTCTCCATCAAGAAATAGAGTGACAAGTGGTTGTAAGTAAAGCATGAGAGTCAATAAGTGAAAGAAAAGAAGCACTAGTGAACTGAAATGCAATACAATAAGTGTTTAGGCTAAATGCAAAGTGAAACAACATCATTGATAGCAATAGAATACAAGAAAAGTAAAGGCTGGTTTCAAAACAATTGATGCTACAAAAGCTACCCCTTTGCATTGTTACATGAAATAGTGGTAGAGGTGAAGGCTTGAAGTGCAATTTTAAAGTATTCAAGTGCATAAGACAAGTGACAACAAGCAGCAAAGTAATCTACAGGTGCACCATGATGGCTAAGTGTATCTTTACAAGGAAAGTAAGTGAAATAGAATCATCATTCATTTACAATGTATTTGAAGAAACAAAAGTAGCTTTTGCATGTTTCCGTTTGACAAGAGTATGTGCAAATGACATTGTCAAAATAATGTTAAATAGTAAATTGAAATTACATGGAATAGAAAGCATGTTTTGATAAGTAAATGGAGAACATCAATTAAGTGGAGCTTCATTGCATCCATGCACTTCAATCAAGAATTAAAAGTGAAAGATTGCTAATAGTATGTGCATCATGTGGAGAGGCATAAGTAGTGCAAAGAAAAGAATGGTTTGTTCCATTAAAAAATGATTTCTAAGTTAAGTGATTGAGAAAACAAGAAAGTGAAACTACAATAACATGTATTTGAACTAGAAATGAAAATCATTGTTTCTTTTTAGTGAAGCTAAAATGATAGCCATAATCAATGAGAATGGAGAATAAAATCATTTTACTCTTCCTAGAATGTAAGCTCATGCTACTGTGAACTAGGGTTTGAAAATGAAACAAATGCAATGGTGCCAATTCAAGCTTTTAGGAGAGAATCCACATTGGTCCACATTAAAATGCTTCAAACTACAGAAGTAAAGGTATTTCAAGTTCATGAATGAATGCAAGCAAGCCCAGCTAAACTCTGATGGTCATGACCTAAGTATATGTTTCTCTTACAAATGGTGATACCCATTTAGGGTATTATGTTGTAAACAAAAATACATAGCAAATCAAATGTTTTAATCTTGTTACCAATGGACCATGCCAACATGAATGAAAATAATGAAGCTAATGGTCACAGCCATGGAGGGACTACAAACCCTCAGAAAAGGAGAACAAAATGCACATTTTTCCTCTAATATTTACTTATTTCATGATATCATTCATGTCTACATCACGGGATGCGCCCAAAAAAGTGTTTTTTTATAGAAACAAGGGAAAAATATATGGTGAAGTCACAGCCTATTCAATGGCCAATCTAAAAAGAAACATTAATTATTAATTTATTTTTATGAAAGAAGCTCAAATTGAGATTTTTATTTAAGAGTGAAATGCTTTTATAATGGAGAACAAAACTTACCAAGGTTGTAAGAGAGAAAACCATTCCAATTTTATAGCCAGAGCCTTCAAAAGCTTGAACAAACTCTCCCATGGTGGCCTCAAAGAGTGGTAGAGGTATCAAAACAAGAGAAAACATAAAATACATCAAAACAAAAGTGATAGCCATGGCCTAGAGGCCTTCAAACTCAAAAAAATGAAGCCAAGGAGACTCAAACGGATGAAGAAAATGATTACCATCAAAATCTAGAACTGGTGACCCCAAGCTTCAAAACCCTAACTTCCATGGTGGAGCTCAGAAGAGCCATTTTATCAAGGGCATGGCCGAAGCAAAATGATAGTCAAAATGTGTTTAGAATCATTTTTTGTGTTGGGTTTTCCCCATCGAATGTGATTCTTATCACATTTAAAAAAAAATGCCTTAAGTCACAAATACCTTGCCTTGTGGGTGGTTCATGCCTAGGCCAAAATATGCCTTAATATTTTTTTCATTTTTAGAGTAAAACATATGTGCTTTGGCCCTTTCATTATAGGGTAGGCCTTTTCATGCTTTATAAATATTTTATACCCATGCACTTTTCCTTGGAAAAAATCAAGATGATGACCTTAGGCCCTTCAATTTTTTTTCCTAATTCATAGGCATTTTAGGGTTTTCTCTTGGGGTTTTAAGTCATCATAGATCATGAGTGCACAATTTTTTTTTATGATTTTTTATATAAAAATCATATGTATAGAAAGCCTTGTATAATGTTCTGGTTTTTGCAAATATTAATGTTATTCAAGATGTAAAAATCAAAATATTTGGAGATAGACTGAGAAAATCAGATGTAACAAAAGGGGGATTTCTATTTTTTATTTTTTGGAATTGAAAATCTATAAAACACTAATTAGCAATGTTTTTATAAATAGCTTAATTAGTTGTTATTTAAATGTAGTTAAATAGTGCACTTGACTTGACATCAAATTTTATTTTTCTGAGTTGAGTTCTTGGGAGGATTGGGAAGGTAGGTGACAAACTGGACTTTCTAGTTTCAATTCTTGAGCTATTTGCACCCAATTTTGAGGATTTTTGGATGGACCCTTTGGAGATGGAATTTTTTCATCTTTTTGAGGCAGTTTGGAGTAGATTTTTAGCACTATTTTCTAGGCTTTTTGCTTGAGCTCAAAAATTGAAAATTTTCCATTCTAAGATGCAGATGGAGCTATTTTTTCTATTCTCACTATTGATGTCATTTGTAGGCCTATAAGTTGGAGAAATTTTGAATTTCTCAGGGTTCAAAATTCTCTTTCTTGCTCTCATATGCATTATAGAGAGACTTGTAAACTCATTTGAATCAGACTTTGATATTGTACTCCTTCATTTCAATAAAACAACAAGCTTCTTCTTCCCATTTTCTTGTTCAAAGTTTATGATATCAATTGATGTTAACTGTTATTTAGGAATTGAATCCTCTTTATGTCTTGGTGTTGTGAATTTTGTTTCAGGAGTCTATTCTAATTCAAGTTGCATTTTGTGTTCCATTAGTGAGCCTCTGTGGAAATTATTGATGAATTAGGTGGTTTCAGGGTGGGATTGTGAGATCAAAGTTTTGAAATAGATTGTTGTGAGTACTAAGTTGTCATACCACTAAATTTCTAGTTAATCATCTTAGGCTAGAGGATTTAATTTTTTAGATTTTTTTCTCCCCTTTTCTTATGAAATTATTTGGATTAGATGCTTTACTAGAGGGAACCAACCCACTCTGGAGATTCATTCTCACTCATTGATTGACCCACAATAGAGCATTTCCATGTTGCAATAGAATAGCCAATCCTAGCTTGACTAAGGGTGCAATCCTAATTGCCAAATTTTTTTGGCACGCTCGATGGGACTCTTGAGTCTTGTCTTTAAAGTCATTTTTATAAAGTTGTAAGTTGTTGTTCGGTATATGCAATAACATTTTCTTGCCTATAGAGGTCTCAAAAATATAGCTAGTGACTCCTAATCTCTAGTTACATTGCAGATTTGGTGAAGACAGTTTATGAGAAGGATTCAAACTAGATCTAGCCCAACACCTTTTGAGTATTTAAAGCTCTCTCCACCAAGAAAGAGAGGAAAAACACCAAGAAGAAACTTTGATTTGGCAAGAAGAGAAAATTCCACACCTCCTGAGATCATTCTCATTTCTATGAAGAGGAACCCAACTCCAATATCTTAGGCACCACCTATGGTGAGACAATTTTCCTTCCAACCATTCAATGGGGGTAGTTCGTTGTTGTTGGCTCGACATGATGGCATCCCAGTAGAAACACTCAAAGGACTGCCTTACTTCATTGGCAAAGACCAAACTACCCCAGTGGAGCACATCTGATATGTGGTGGCATTATGTTCAATTCACAACATAACAAAAGAGAACATGGCTATAAGGTTGCTAGCTTCTTTGTTGAAGGGGAAATCCCTTCACTGGTTTAGAGGACTCCTAATCAATTCCATTGCAACATGGGACCAACTTGGTGATGGTCTCCACTATCAGTTCATGGACAAATCAAACCACCTTTCATTACTTGAGTAGATGAGCACCATCAAGCAGGTTCCCCACGAGCATATTGTTGACTTTAATTATAGGTTTCAAAGAACCTAGGATAGGATACCTCTAATAGTCAATCCCTCACCTGAACATTCCTTTTTATCCTCCCTAAAAGCCTTGAATAGTAAGATATCAATTATGATACAATCTATGGGGGGTTTTACTTTTCCAAATGCCTATGACATTGCAATAAGGGCTGAAAATTATCTTATTCAATCTGGGAATATAGCACCTAGACCACCCACTCCTATTTTTCCTAAAATTCAGCCACCCGTCCCTATGAATTTACCTCCCATTGTTGGCATCCCACCACTCCCAACAGCGGATTATAAAGCTATTGTTCAAGAAAATACCATTACAGACCAAACCAAAGAAATCCAAGAGATTAAAAACATGTTCCAAAACTTTGGTAAAACCTTTAACAATAAATTTGTGAGCCTCAAGAGGCAGGTTGACCAAGAAAATAGTTCTTACTAAGCTCCTTTTTAGCAAAAGAAACATAATAGGCCACTATTTCAGAATGATTTTCATAACAAAAATTTTAATCCCAAGCCTTTTTGGCCTCATGACCCCAATGTTGTTGGCCCCTCAAGGGAGATCATACCATAGAAAAATTTAGCTCAAGAGCATGATTGGTGTCACCCACACAATCAACCACACAACTAGGCTGCTTGTATGGGTAGAATGGAGAGTCAAGATCTCATGGTACAAAATAAGTATGTTGGCCTAGAAATTTTTCTAGGTGAGAATGTGGAATAGCCAAAAAAATTTAAGATTGCTTTAGTGAATTGGAAAAGTGCTAAATATTGCAGAGTTAACCATTTACAAGATTAGAACCAGCAAGGTTCGTTCATTGCAAAAAACACAAGGTCAAAATGAAGAGTATTTGAAGTAGAACAACAAGTTGTAAGTTCACAGAAACAAGTTGTAATTTCAGAACAACAAGCTATGGGAGACAAAATTCATGCTATTCCATCTCAAACTGTCCTTGCAGCAGAACCGAAGTTGCATATTATAAAGAGAGGATAGCAGAAAGTAAATAATAATGTCCTTAATTTTTTCAGGACAACAAAAGGTAAGTCCCATCTCTTTCAATGTGGTTGAGCATTTAAAGAAAGCTATAGTAATTATGTCCATCATGGATGTGTTACATATTCGAGGCTAGAAAGATTTATTGCAAAATGCATTTGCTAAAATTTCATCTTTAGATGCTATGAATGCAAAAAAGAGAAGAATGGTGCTCGCTAATAGTAAAGAGATTAAAGGTGGGTAGCAGAATCAAGAGGTAAAACCCCCACCATTCTATCTAAGTTTGATTATAGGGGATAAAATTGTCCATAACTGCATGATAGAATTAGGAGACAACAACTTGGTCATGCCTAAAGTCTTAGCTAATAAGTTAGGCTTAGTTTATGAACCCATGTCAAAAGGAGTTGTGAAATTAGATGGAGTTGTTGTTAAAATACTAGGAATCATTAAAAATCTATCCCTCACATTACATGCTTGCCCCAAACTTTCTAGTTTCCCAAGATGTTCATGTGATTGAGTTGCCTCCCCATTTCACACTCTGCCTCTCGAGAGACTTTACTACCAAACTAGGAGGTTTTTTTATCAACTTATTGGTCTCACCTTTTCTTTAGAACCAAATATGGCATGAAAGTGACCATTATGTCTAATCCATTAGCAAAATACCACATTGAACCTTACATTCCTAGCCCAATAAATGCTAACCTATACTCCACAAATGGGCTAGAGAATCAACCCAAGATCATAGACCCCAATGCACTCAACAAAGAAGATGATGTGGATGAGTGGGCTATCCAAGACCATGACCTTGATCCTTTTAGTCACACCAAGGAGGAGAGGTTAGGCATTTACATAATTCAAGAGTTTGATACAATAGTCCCCAATCTAGTTAAAGGCCAAGGTCAACTTTTGGTTGGTGACCCAAAGTCTCTAAAAGATGAGGTGGTTAAAGAATGGAAGGAGTTTCTCTTTGAAGGTCAAGTTTTAGATCAAGATGAAGGCCTTGGAGAAGATGAAACATCCATTCAAGAATGCATGAAAATAATTTTAAAAAATGAAACTTCAGATTAAGAAGAAAGCCCCAAAGAATATGGAGATTTAATTTAATGATAAAACCTTGGATCAAGAGGTCTTTGAAGAAGAGTTTATCATTGAATTAAGTAGGGCTATTAAAAACTACTCCAAGAGGGAAGATTGTGTAAAAATATGTTTATGGAATATTTTGAGTTCCCTACTCAAACTTGTGAAGAGGCAGTCATTGTTGAGCCACAACTTCCAATCGAATGGTCAGAATGATTGCCTAATTTTTATGTTGAAGTTCAAATTAATATGACCATGACTAGGTTAATGTCTATTGGTGAAAAAAAAAATTATGAGAGGTATTTTGACAAAATCTTATCCCAAAAAGATAATTTTCAGGTGAATTAAGAGTTAAATGATAACATGGCAAGAGAATTCTACGAAGAAAAGTTTAGAGAATTTTTTGTTGGAGACTTTGTGCTCAAGTGGGATGATTACAAGAATAAACTAGGGAGACGCTCCAAATTTGATGCAATTTGGGAGGGCCCATATGTAATAACATAATGCATAGAGCATACTTCATTTTAGCTCTCAAGGTTAATTGGATAAGTGCTTTCTATCCTAGTCAATGCGATTCATTTGAAACATTGTTTCTAAGGTTCTAAGTTCTACCCATGTACTATAGTAGAGTTGTTGATGCTAATAAGTGCTTGGAGCACTTTCTTTTCAATAGGTTTCCTTTCCATAAGTGCTTATGTGCATTGATTTCTGGCTGCCAGGGCTTGGTAGGTTTTCTTTTGTGTGTTTTGGTGTTGCCTTTTATTGCTATTTGAAGTTGCAAGTTTTAGATTTTTCAAAACTTTTGAATTTTAGAAGGGCAGAATTGAGTCCATGCCCAATGGATATACATAAGGAAATTGGCCTAATGCTTAGCAGGAAAGCATCTAGTAGAGGCCACCAAAAGTGCTATTAATTTTTCACCAGAGCTCAAATTGACAGAGCAGGTTATTTCAATTTTGTTTTAAGGTGAAATTTTTTAGTTATTTCTGCAGTTGTTTAAATTATTGCATATTTTGATTTTTGAATTTGAAAGAAAATGCAATGTGTTTCAATTTTCCAGTCATCATTTGCAACATTTAATAGAAAGTACTTCATTATGTATTCAATTGTTCATTACATGATGTTTCATACATATTTTGCAAAGAAAGGTACAAAACTGAACAAGAATCACAAAATGTTGTTTTGTATTCATTGGGATAAATAATGGAGAATCTGTTGGAATAGGTGCCTCAATTCTTACTAGCATGTAAATCCTGAAGGGAAAAGTCACTGTGAAATTATTGATGTATGGTTGACTAGCTATTCTGAATCCTTTTGAAATGTTCATGTTGTTGAGACAATGTTGTTGTCTCGCCAACTAGTGTTTTCACTGTGACTTGTTGGTATTTGTTGTAACCATTTGCTTAGTGGAATGTCTTGCTGACAGAGCTACATGCATTTGGTATTGGGTATCTTTGGTGAGACTCCTAGTGATTGGAGTCATCAAAGTAACATAAGACATTTCGGCATGGAGTCTTAGCGATGGAGGGTTGTCTCGCCAATAGCGATTCACTCAGAGTCATCAGGGAGAGTCTTGAACACTCGGTAAGACCTCTCAGCAGTTGTTGAAGTATCGTAGATAGTAAATGGTCCTCAGAGTGACATGATGTGTTCGCTATGACCTCTTGGCAAAAGCAGTAGACTATTCGGTAGAAGTCTTACCTTATCAGTATGTCATCTTGCCGACTCATGAGGTCTTGCCAATGGTTGTGTGACTTCAGTGTAACATAAGAAGTCTCGGTGTAACCTCTTGGCAAGCAGTAAGTCTTGCCGATGAGTGTTCTTTTCAGCATGACTTGAAGACTTCGGTATGAATTCTTGGTGAATTGCGATAGTCTTGTCAATGGCAATGCTGAGGTCGATGTGACTTGTGAACATCAGTATGACTCTTGCCAATAGATCTTCACAAGGTGGATTTTCATTTGGTATAATGTCTTGTCGATGAGGAAACTCTTGCTGATAGATGGATTTTGATAGGAATGAAATGAATGTCAGTGGATTTTGTATGACTCGTGGCGTTCATTATATCATCTTGCCGACTATTGGAACCTACATCGATATCAATAGTGAAGCCTTTAAGCATTGGGGAGATACTTCTTGTGTCTCACCAACATGCAAACTTAGTTGAATGTTTTTTTGATCGTTTGACTGTCCTATGTGGTGTCTCATGGACCAATTGGAGGAAGCAAATTTCAAATGGTTGGAAGTTGGATTTCTGCAATAGTTGTAATGCTGGAACTGAACTGCTTGCAAGGAAAAATCTTCACTGGCATGGAAATTTTCTGCAATGGGAAATTGCAAATAAGCATGAACAGAGGATAAGATTGGGATGTGATAAGATCTGAAGTGAATGATTCTAAGTTGCATTGGCATTGAGATTGAGAGAGTATTTTTTGTAATAGGTTGAATAGTGAATGAAACTACTATAGAAATTGATACCAAAGAGTTGTGTCGCTGCATTGTATGTAATTTGTTTATTACTAAAATACAAAGAGATTCGGCTTGGTGTGGTGGGGTTTTTACTGAAAAGGTTTTCCCACGTAAATCTGGTGTTCATTTGTCTTTGTGTATTTTTTTGTTCTGTAAATATTTCATGTGTGTCCTATTTGGATTGTAATTTGGAAATTAAAAGTATTGTCTGCATTCTTCCCTATGGTTTTGACGTTAGGATAGTTGTTTTCGCACCTCTGCTTTCCTTACATAATCTAGTATCCTACACAAGCCATAGGAATAGTTGAGACAATGAATCATGAGGAGTACACTACACTATTGAAGATAAAAGGAGAAGAGAATGTAAGAGAGAACATAATCGTCATTTCTTGGTTGTGCCTTCAAGTTTCCTTTAGAGTTGTACATCATTCCTTTCTTATGTTCTCCAAGTGAACTTGGAAGTGATTATAAAGTTTTGTTTGAGCTTAGACTATGAACACTCCTACATGATCAATCAATAGTAATGTAGAACACTTCTTATGATGCATTGAGCCAACTAAGAAAATGAAAGAAGTGTGTAAGAGAATACCAAGGAGGAAACACACTGAACCATTGTGACTATTGTTTTGATCTAACATTTTTTTTCCTATGTAGGTATAGGAAAATCCATGTTGTTGGTCTATTTTGAATATTTTATAGCATGTGGTGTAAAACAAGCTCCCACAAGGGTTGAGCTCGGCATGCTACCCCTCAAAATTCCATGGAGGGGTTGGAAAAATAAACAATTTAATATTGCTCAAAAGAGATATGCATCTGAAGGAGTACATCAAAATGTCATAAGAGCTCAAGCAAGTGCTCATCTAGGAAAATCAAGTCTAAAGGTGCAATGAGTTGAAGATCATAGATGATCAATTTCTCAAGTGAATCATCATTAAGTGCATCATCATGGAATGAGATAGTGATCAGGCATACATAATGCCTTGTTTACAAGTCATTAATAGCAATGGAAGCATTTTGAGAAGCTTCATAACACCTTCATCTTGGTGTTGTATTTCAAAATATTCTATACATAAATCAAAATTTCATGTCAACATTTGTTGTCTAAGATATAAAAATTTATGAAGAGTACAAAGGAAGTGATTTCTCCATCAAGAAATAGAGTGACAAGTGGCTGCAAGTAAAGCATGAGAGTTAATAAGTGAAGGAAAAGAAGAACTGGTGAACTAAAATGCAATACACTAAGTGTTTAAGCTGAATGAAAGGTGAAACATCATTGATAGCAATAGAATACAAGAAAATGAAAGGTTGGTTTCAAAAAAAATTAATGCTAGAAAAGCTATCCCTTTGCATTGTTAGATGAAATAGTGGTAAAAGTGAGGGCTTGAAGTGTAATCCTAAAGTATTCAAGTCTATAGGGCAAGTGACAATAAGTAACAAAGTAATCTATAGGTGCACCATGATGGATGAGTACAACTTTACAAGGAAAGTAAGTGAAATAGAATCATTCATTTACAATGTACTTGAAGAATTAAAATGAGCTTCTATGTGTTTCCATTCGACAAGAGTATGTGCAAATGAAAATTTCAAAATAATGCTAAATAGTAAATTGAAATCCCATGGAATAGAAAGCATGTTTTGATAAGTAAATGAAAAGGATCAATTAAGTGGAGTTTCATTGCATCTATGCACTTCAAGCAAAAATTGAAAGAAAAAGATTGATAATAGTATGCATCATGTGGATAGACATAAACAATGCTAAGAAAAGGATGGTTTGTTCGATTAAAGAATGATTTCTAAGTTAAGTGATTGAGAGAACAAGAGAGTGAAACTACAATAATATGTATTTTAAAATTAGAAATGAAAATCATTGTTTCCTTTCAGTGAAGCTACAATGACAACCATAATCAATGAGAATGGAGAAAAAAATCATTTTACCCTTCCTCGAATGTAAGCTCATGCTACAATGAACTAGGGTTTGAAAATGAAACAAATGCAATAGTACCAATTCAATATTTTAGGAGAGAATCCACATTGGTCCAAATTAAAATGCCTCAAAATGTAGAAGTAAAGGTATTTTGAGTTCATGAATGAGTGCATGCAAGCCTAGCTGAACTCTCATGGCCATGACCTAAGAGTATTTTTCTCTCACAAATGGTGATACCCATTTAGGGTATTGTGTTCTAAACACAAATACAAAGAAAATTAGGTGTTTTTAGCTTGTTACCAATGGGCCACACCAACATGAATGAAAATAATGGAGTTAATGGCTGCAGCCATGGAGGGACTACAAACCCTGAAGAAAGGAGAAAAAATGCACATTTTTCCTATAATATTTACTTCCTTCATGATATCATTCATGTCCACATCATGGATCAAGCCAAAAAAGATGTTTTTTACAAAAACAAGGGAAAAGTATATGGTGAAGTCGCAAATTGTGTTGGTTATTTTAATCACAGTCCTAACTTATGGGCTTTCCATGACCCAATTACTAGCTAAGGTGAGGATTGGCCAACACTTAAGTAGAGTAATTCCTACTCTACTTCTTGTCTTCAGGATCTATGAGATCCAGGGAGGGTAATCCCTTATATACTCATAATGTTTCACATTTAGTTTAGAGTATTTCTTTACACAGATGGACAATTTCTTGAAAATCACTCTATCAAAAGCTTGGCTAACCTTAGATAAAAGCGCTACTTATTTTCAAGAAGAGCTCCTTCAAAATCAAGTTTGGGACATTATAGTTCATAGTATGTTAAATCATTCTTCATCTTAAATACTAGGTTGAATTTGATACTAGCTCGACTAATCATAAGATAAACTGACCAGATAAGTGTTGCCTCATCTAAGGAAGAAAGGAAATATAACTATTAATAAACTAGTAATACAATATCAATTTAAATACAAAAATTAATGGGCTACCAGAATGTTACTTTGTAACATCTAACTCACTATGTCCTTAGAATACCACATCCTTAATAAATCCTATGTGCTTTTCTTCACAAACCTATGAGTTTATTTCAACAGTTTAATAAATTCATTGAATTGAAGCACAAAACAAATTCACACATTATGTGCAAATGACAAAAGATAAATGAATTTTTCATTAACAATATTCATTCATAACTTGAGAGATAACACAGAGGAGAGTAGAATTATGAAAAGCTAATATTCATCTTCATTTTTGATATTTCTTTGTATAACATATTCAAGATTTATACACAGTATAATTTTCATCTTTGACTTGCTTCCAACATATCTATCTGAATACATATTAACATTCTATTATGGTACTAGAGCTACGTATTTACTGTGACCCTATTCTGGATTCAAAAATTTGAACTCTCTTTTTAGCCATGAAAATCCCCTTTATATAATAAGGGAGCAACAAGCATCTGGCTGAATTACAATTTCAATTTCAATTCCAAGTTCATTTCAGAAACCTAATTCCAACTAACATCTTGAAGGACTCCCCAGGAAGTTTCATACGTAATCATTTTAGAGCAAGGGAGGCAAAAAAAATGCAAAAAGTGTTAGCCGTCACTGTCACAACATTTGCCATTGGGAACAAAATAGATCTAGTTCATTTTACCTAAAAATTATCCACATCAGCAAAGGAAAGGAAAAGACAAACCATGGACATGTATAAACTAATACCTCTTATGTAATGTCCATGGAGTCATCCAAAGTAAAATAAAAGGTGACCCTTATTCACAGTCGTTGGCATCCAAAAATGCCCAACCACTTCTAGTTCTTGTAGCAATTGGATGTACCATAAGCACCTCATCATCAAAATTTTCATAAGGCACCAAGGAACAAAGATGTTGGCCATAATTTGAGTCTATCTCAGCTTTGGTGTCTGAAGAAGTGTTTGATAGCATGATAAGAAACTTTTGCTCCTCCTAATTAGTCTGTTAGCTCTTTCCCTTCTTCTTGGCCTTCTTCACTAGCAATGCCAATTCCTTTCCTTTGGGCTCTGATTCCCCTAGAAGGGTCCTATTTCTTAGGTGGTAAGTACTTTGCACAATTGTTTTCTTTTTATGGCCCTTGGCCCTCCTTCCCTTTGCAATCTTAGGGGAAACCATGTGGTTTCCTACTCAATTTCCTCCTCATGGCATTTGGACATGCTCAGCTGACTAGACCTAGTTGGCGGGGTTGCCTTACAAGATTTTTCCATCACTTCATAGTTTATAGAATGATAATTTAAAAAGTCTTTTGATTCAAAACCCACAAGAAGAATACCCCAATCCTAGTGATAACACTCGATTCTAGCAACAAATGTCCTACATAGACCAGAGAACTAAATTTCATGCCAACCCAACTAGGATAAGAAAATTTTACTACCAACAACCCCTCACACAAACTACAAACTCAAAAGGCAATGAGAATAATCACTGATCAACCTGCATTAAATAGAAATTTTGAGCATGCAGAATTAATGATGCAGAACTGCTTGCACTAGCAAACTAGGAGCATATCAATTTTTCTCTGAATCTGGAATGTTCATCTAAGAGCAATTAAGATTTCATCTAAGGTGCCCATGGGCATCATTTTTTGACTATTATCAACTTGCTTCTTGAAAACATCGATGTTATCTCAAATATTGACACATTATTCCTTAATCCTAGTTTAATCATACATGTCCTGACAATTTGGAATGTATCTCCAACTCAATCCATGCTCTTCATTTATATCGGTGAAGTACATAAGGTTAGTTTGGAGAGAAAATTTCCTTGCACTCCATCTCGCTTCATCGATGATCCTTCCCTAATCCTGAGGTGCTTATTAGCGATGAACTTACTCATGTAGGGACTTTCTACTTGTTGGATTATCTCGCTTTTAACATTTCACTGACAATCATCCAGTTCTTTTGCTAATCCTTTTCTTGCTTTGTGTAAGACCCCCCAGACATTGCCACATTGCTCCTTTCATTTATGGTTATCACCTACTATTGATTAACTTCATCTACACTTGGCTCTCTCAATGATAAAAATATTTATGTGATGGCCCTTATCCCTTGATTTAATGGCCCGAATCCCACTCACATCTATCCTTTCATTACACTCTCACCAATTCACATCTTATCCCTAAGATCATATCAGAGATGGGAAACACCATGAAACATTAGATCTTAGACATGTGTACCTGCATAAAAAAAATGGTGCAAAAATACTACCCATAAGATTATATCAAAATTAGAAAAAAGAGAAAACCCTCTTTAGAAAGCATTGATCGCCTATCATTGATCTAGATCTTATGTTCATAAATAGATCTGTGATGAGCAATAAGGCCTTCATTAATCATTGATGCTCCTGATATATTATGCAAGCAATCAGCAATGAATGGTTTACATTATTTATAGGGTTCATTGCACATTGCTAATGTCAAACAACCGTTTACAACACATCTATGATCATATGGTGTAACAACATATTGCTCATCCCTATTACAAATGTTCTTTTTAATGTGCATCCATGATGATAGATAAGAACGAGAACCTTGCTCATCACTATTACGAAGTTGAAGGATCAGATGCCATTAGCGATGAGCGATATCAAAAGAAAAGACCGTTTATTGCTCATCACGATTACATAGTGTACACTTATGAATAAATCAGTGATGGGTGATATAGGTACAAGGGTCATTGGGACTTAAATGAAAACTTTATGCACATGTTTACAAGTTTTTCTAAAAAGGGGACTTCCCTAGAGGGACGTGAAAATGGTAATCTCATAGCTTTGGAATCATACGAAACAAAGAATGCAATGATCAAGAGATTATTCACCTAGCCTATAAAAAGGATGATTCAGACCTTCCTAGGAGAGAAACTAGTCATAGGATAACAATCATGTGATGATGCAAATATGAGGATTTCCTCCTTTTCCCCAATCAACAATAAACACTTTACGACTAGTAGCAAAATAGAATGCCAAGAAACAAAATAAAACCCTAAACCTCACATAAAAACCCTATAGTAGATGTGACAAAGATTTTAGGTCAAAATTTCTAGGGCTTTCACATGAGCACACAAAAATTACAAAAAAAATTGAAAGTGCCATTAGTGGCTCTTTCTGGGGATGTCTTTTCCTCAATGAACAGAGTGAGAATTTAGATCTTCTGGGAGAAGTAGACCAAGTTCCTTCTCCATTGGGAAATAGAGTCAAAAGGTTCTTTCTACTCCCAAATTCTTTGGTTTGACAAGTCAAACCATACTTGATGGCTCGAGGCCACCAAAAAAATAAATGTAGGCCTACTCTTATCTCTATCATACAAAAAGTTCTCATCACACCTCACTGGATCCAATCTAAAAATATCACTACAATATGCCTAATCCTCATGTGGAAATAGCTCATAAGTTTTTCTATTCACAATAGTATAAAGCTGAAAACAACTTCCCTTGATGTTTTGCTCATTACCACACTATAACAAAATTTCATCCAGCTGCAAAATTTGGCACTCATATTCTGCTACATAGCTAGTGCTATCAAGCTTAATTTGATTAGTATTTTACATGTCAAAGGTGAAATAGTCATAGGAATTAATCAAAAGATTATGCACACCATGCAAACTACCTCTAAATGTATGTAAAGATATACACTCATATATAATTGGCACACCATGTTTCTGTGCCTCAACATGTTGGTGTAGAGAATCATCAAGAATCTCTAACCTATCCTTATTCTTGCTCACTTTGATATCCTTTGAACACAAGATATCAACATCTTCAAAATCCAAATCTTGTTCAAAGGTGAGAAATCCTGGTTCAAGAAAATAATATGTTTTTTCTTTGAAATCAACATCTATCTCCACATGAACAGACTAATAACTAGGCTTATTTAAATCAAGAAACAAATACTCCATCAAATGCATATTAGGACTTTCATAAGTCATTCCATCTAACACATGGGCTCTAAGGTTGTCTATTGTTCCTAGCTCTTCATTACCAATTTTTGCATTTGTATCACCCTGCTTACATTCATGTTTATCATATATTATATCATTGAAAACAAATAGTTGCTTGTCATCACCCAAATTATCAACAAGATGTCAGGTCTTTTCATTTTTGGAAGTAATATTAGATACCCATTTTTCATATCTCCTATAACAAAAATCATTATCACTGTCAAAATCAATATGAGCATTACACAATAACTGAGGTTTACTCATATGTGCATATTTATTATTGTCAATAGTTAGTAAATTTGAAATTTGTTCACTAATTAATAGACCATAATCCTAGCCAATTCTCTTAGCTAGTTCTTCCTCTTGTTCCTCAATAGAAAAAAATGTGTTTATCAAGTTGTGAATTGAGACAAATCAAGATATCACCACTATCAAAACTTAGACACTTTATAGACTGAGTTTCATCATTAATTTGACCATTTATACCCTTTTGAAAACAAAGAGGAACACCTTCATTATCAGGAGCACTAGTGGTTAACATGGTAGAACCTTTAACCTCTTCTTTTTCAAAGAAATAATTGTATGTATTCAAAACTAAAGACCTTTAATCATTTGTATCCACATAGCAATTAGTTCCATCAACATGTTTACTTATAAATGTGGATAGTAAACTTTGCACATATTCAATCTTCATCTTTTCCATATTGTCTAAGCATGTGTAATCCATTTGCATATTCAATATCCTAAAATACTTCAACAATGCACCATATCCCTCCTCAAAAGCTTCAAACATATGAATGCAATTTGATGTACTAGGTTTAAAACTTTTAGGGATTAATGCAAGAGCAATAGCAATTTTGTGACTGAAAGCAATGCTTAACTCTTCATCTTGTTTCTTGAGCTGCTTTAACCTTGTGACAAGATTAGAAGGCTCTTTTACAAATTCTTTCGTAAAAGAATCCACCAATTTATCCCAGTAGGAAAAGGACTTCTTAGGAAAATCTAAGGACCAATCCCTAGCTTTAGCTTCAAGAGATCTGACAAAAAATCCAATCGACATATCCTGATCTCCAAATGAATGTTTCACCATGAAATTATAGAAACTTTGAACATGCACATCTCCCTCACATATATTATATCCATTAAATCTAGGCATTTGCTTATAGGTTTGAGATGGCATAGTTTTAACCTTATAATCAATCCATGACAAGTCTAATTGGTCATACAAAAAATCAAAAGAATTGAAAAAAGGTGCAGGGAGTTAGCTAACAGGCCTAACATGATTATCTCTTAACTTAGCTTGTATAACCATTAAATTCCTTTTGTTTAACTCTCTAACTCCCTTCCTGAATACAACTTTCCATTTTGGCCTAATCCTAGGCTTTCTTATATTATGGCTCATGCTTTTCTTGATATCAACTATCTAAGAACTATCAAACTTATGAAGTTTCTTGACAATATGCATCCAAGTTTCTAATGGCATGGTTATTTCTCTTTTGTAATCCATGGATGTATGTAAACTTAGTTTCAACTAATGGCGCACAATCATAACCATGATAAATTGAAGAATAACCATCAATAGATAGCAATCTTTGAAATATATAACTTTAATCTTAACCATCCATATTTGTTACTTTATGACCAAAATTTTGAGTGAAACAATAGACTCAATCCATATGACAAGTTTTAGTATGTAAAGAATTATGTACCTTTACACTTCAAGTTTTTTGCAACATTGAATAGAGCTTCTTCAAGTTACAAAAAATAGCCCTTCATGTATAGAAATTGTAAAACAAAGTCACCACCTCTTCAACAAGAGGAAAAACTTTGAAACAAGGGTATCTTTATCTGAGTTCTTTTAGTAGAGTCACCATAGGGCCACATACATCACCTTGCAGATTTGAAATTTCTTTAATACTTGAACCAAATGTTCATTTTTGTCTTCACTCTTTAAAATAGTCTTTGACATATTTGTATCAAAGATACAAAAGTGTCCCTATTGGAGTCACCATTTATGTTGGTTATTTTTTAGAACCAAAATTAATCTCATTCCTAACCTATGGGCTTTCCATGACCCAATTATCAACAAAGGTGAGGATTGACCAACACTTAAGTAGAGTAATTGCTACTCTACTTCTTCCCTTCAGGCTCTGTGAGACCTAGGGAGAGTAATCCCTTATATACTCATAATGTTTCACATTTTATAAAGAGTGTTTCTTTACAAAGATGCACAATCTCTTGAAAATCACTCTATCACAAGCCCGGCTAACCTTAGATAAAAGAACTATTTATTTTCAAGAAGTGCTCCTTCAAACTCAGGGTTGGTACGTTATAGTTCATAATATGTTAAATCATTCTTCATCTTAAATCTTAAGCTAAATTGGATACTAGCCTGACTAATCATAAGGTAAAATGACCAAATAAGTGTTGCATCATCTTAGGCAGAAAAGAAATATAGTTGTTAATAAACTAGTAATACAATCTCAATTTAAATATAGAAATAAGTGGGCTATCATAATGTTACTTTGTAACATTTAACTCACTATGTCCTTAAAATACCACATCCTTAATAATCCTATGTGATTTTCTTCACAAAACTATGAGTTTATTTCAACAATTTAATAAATTCATTGAATTGAAGCACAAAAAAAATTCACACTTTTTGTGCAAATGACAAAAGATAAATGAAGTTTCCATTAACAATATTCATTCATAACTTGAGAGATAACACATAGGAGAGTAGAATTATGAAAAGCTAATATTCATCTTCATTTCTGATATTTCTTTGTAAAAAATATTCAAGATTTATACACAGTATAATTTTCATCTCAGAATTGCTTCCAATATATCTATCTAAATACCTATTAACATTCTATTATGGTACTAGAGCTACGTATCTACTGTGACCCCATTTTGGATTCAAAAATCTAAACTCTCTTTTTAGCCATGAAAATCCCCTTTATATAACAGGGGAGCAACAAGCACCCAATTGAATTTCAATTTCAATTTCAATTTCAATTTCAATTTCAATTTCAAGTTCATTTCAAAAACCTAATTCCAACTAACATCTTGAAGGACTCCCCAGGCAGTTTCATACATAATCATTTTAGAGCAGGGAAGAAAAAAAACATGTGAAAAGTGTTAGCCATCACTGTCACAACATTTTTCATTGGGAACAAAAAAGATCTAGTTCATTTTACCTAAAAATTCTCCACATCAACAAAGGAAAGGAAAAGACAAACCATCGACATGTATAAACCGATACCTCTTATGTAATGTCCATGGTGTCATCCAAAGTAAAATAAAAGGTTACCCTTATTCAGATTCGTTGGCATCTGAAAATACCCAACCACTTCTAGTTCTTGTAGCAATTGGAGGTACCATAAGCACCTCATCATCACAACTATCATAAGGCACTGAGGAACAAAGATGTTGGGCCATAATCAAGTCTGTCTCAACTTTGACGTCTAAGGAAGTGTCTAATAGCATGATAAAAAACTTCTACTTCTCCTTATCATTCTAGTAGCTCTTTCCCTTCTTCCTAGCCTTCTTCACTGGTGACACCAGTTCCTTGCCTTTGGGCTCAATCGCCTCCCCTGGAAGGGTCCTATTTCTTAGGTGGTAAGTACTTTGAACAATTTTTTTCTTTTTATGGCCCCTGTCCCTCCTTTTTCCCTTTGCAATATTAGGGGAAGCCATGGTTTCTTGCTCAATTTCCTCCTCATCGAATTTGGACATGCTCAACGACTAGACCTCCTACCTGGTGGATTTTCCTTACTATTTTTTTCCATCACTTCAAAGTTTATAGAATGATAATTTAATTTTTTTTAATTCAAAACCAAAAGAAGAATACCACAATCCTAGTGATAACACTTAATTCTAGCAACAAAAGTCCTACGTAGACCAAAGAACTAAATTTCATGCCAACCCAATCAGAACAACATTTGTCCCTTCATCGTGCTCTTACCAATTCACATCTTATCTCTAGGATCATATCAGCAATGGGAAACACCATGAAACATTAGATCTTAGACACGTGTACCTACATAGAACAAATGACACAAAAATATTGCCCATAAGATTATATCAAAATTAGCAAAAAGAAAAAACCCCCTTTAGAAAGCATTGATCGCTTGTTGATGATCTATATCTTAGGTTCAGAAACAAATTCACAATGAGCGATAAGGCCTCCATTCATAGTTGATGCTCCTCATATATTGTGCAAGAAATTAGCAATGAACAATTTACATTATTTATAGGGTTCATCGCACATCGCTAATGTGAAACAACCTTTACAACACATCTGTGATCATATGGTGTAACAACGTATCGCTCATTGCTATTACAAATGTTCTTTTTAATGTACATCCATGATGATCAATAAGAACGAGAACCTTGCTCATCGCTATTACAAATTTGAAGGATTGGATGTCATTAGCGATGAACGATATCAAAAGAAAAGATTGTTTATCGCTCATCACAATTACATAGTGTACACTTATGAATAAATCAGTGACGGGAAATATAGGTACAAGGGTCATCGAGACTTAAGTGAAAAATTTATGCACATTCTTACAAGTTTTTCTAAAAAGGGGACTTCCCTAGAGGCACATGAGAATGGTAAGCTCACAACTTTGGAATCATATGGAACAAAGGACACAATGATCAAGAGATTATTCCCCAAGCCTATAAAAAGAATGATTCAGACCTACCTAAGAGAGAAACTAGTAATAGGATAACAATCACATGATGATGCAAATATGAGGATTTCCTCCTTTTCCCCAATCAACAATAAACACTTTACAACTAGCAGCAACATAGAATGCCAAGCAACAAAATAAAACCCTAAACCTCACATAAAAACCCAATAGAAAATGTGACAAATATTGTAGGTCAAAATTTCTAGGGCTTTCACATGAGAACACAAAAATTATAATTTTTTTTAAAGTGCCATCAGCTTGTTCGATGGCCAAGCTAAAAACAAACATTCATTCTTCATTATTTTTATGAAAGAAGCTCAAATAAATCTTTTCATTTAAGAGGGAAATACTTTTAAAATGGAGAATGAAACTTACTAGGGTTGTAAGAGGGAAAACCAATCTAAGTCTATGGCTAGAGCCTTCAAAATCTCAAGCAAACTCTCCCATGGAGGCTCCAAAGAGTGGTAGAGGTATCAACAAAAGAGAAAGCACAAAATACATCAAAACCAAAGTGATAGCCATTGCTTATAGGCCTCCAAACTCAACAAAATGAAGCCAAGGAGACTTAGACAGATGAAGAAAATGTTTACTATGGAAATCCAAAAGAGTATCGACATAGAATATAGAAGGAAATTCTAAAAATGGTGACACCAAGCTTCAAAACCCTAACTTCCATGCCAACACTTAGCAAAGCCATTTTCTCCAACGCATGGCCAATTTAAAAGGATAGTCAAAATGTGTTTAGAATCAGTTTTTGTTCATTCCTAGGCTGAAATATTCCTTAATCTTTTTTTCATTTTTAGAGAAAAACATATGTGCTTTGGCCCTTTTATTCTAGGGTAGGCCTTTTCATGCCCTAGAAATATTTTATACCCATGCACTTTTCCTTGGAAAAAATTAAGACGATGACCTTAGGCCCTTCAAATTTTTGCTTAAGTCATAAGCATTTTAGAGTTTTCCCTTGGAGTTTTGAGTCATCATAGATGGTGAGTGCACAATTTTTTTTTATGATTTTTTATATAAAATTCAAATGTATATAAAGCCTTATATAATCTTCTAATTATTTGAAATATTAATGTTAACCAAGATTTAAAAATCAAAATATTTGGAGATAGATTGAGAAAATCAAATGTAACAAAAGGGGGGTTTCTATTTTTGTTTTCTAGAACTACAAAGTTGTAAAACACTAATTAGTAATGTTTCTATAAATTGATTAATTAGTCATTATTTAAATGTAGTTAAATAGTGCACTTGAGTTGACATCAAAATTTTCTTTTTCTAAGTTGAGTTCTTGGGTAGATTGGGAAAGGAGGTGACAAATTGGGCTTTCTATTTTTAGTTCTTGAGCTGTTTGCACTTGATTTTGAGGATTTTTTGATGGACCCTTTGGAGATGGAAAGTTTCCATCTTTTTGAGGTAGTTTGAAGCAGATTTTTGGCACTATTTTCTAAGCTTTTTACTTTAGCTCAAAAATTGAAAAGTTCTCATTTTGAGATGCATATGGAGCCATTTTTTCTATTCTCACCATTGATCATGTCACTTGCAGGCCTATAAATTGGAGAAATTTTGAATTTCTCGGGGTTTAGAATTATGTTTCTTGCTCTCATATGTATTTTAGAGAGACATGTGAACTCATTTGAATCAGATTTTGATATTGTATTCCTTCATTTCAATAAAATAGCAGCCTTCTTCTTCCCATTTTCTTGTTTAGAAATATGATATCAATTGATGTTAACTATGATTCAAGAATTGAATCCTCTTTATGTATTGGTGTTGTGAATTTTCTTTTAGGAGTCTATTCTAATTTAGGTTGCATTTTGTTTTAGAGAGTGTTTCCATGTTGCAACTGGATAGCCAAGCCTAGCTTGACTAAGGGTTCAATCCTGATTGCCAACATGATATTTTTACAATAATGCATAGGAGTATTATTAAAATGTGCAATAATATTTTTGAAGAATATGATTTTTGGCCAAAGATGAAAACAGGAATTGAAGAGTGTTTGCACTGGGAGGTAAAATAATGGGAAGAATTAACTAATTAGGTAATTATTTTACCTAAAAACATTTTTTGTGCAACTATTCATGAGGAAGTGAGAAGAAGATGTAAAATCTTGAGACAAGGTAATTACTCTACTCAAAGGATATATTTTGGGTAAAAGTACAAGTGAAACATTTTCACCGAAGGGTCACAAGATGAATAATTATTTTTACCCGAAGAGCATTTTTTTTGGGTGGAAGTGATGTTTCCATCAAAGGAAGATTATTATTAAATTAATTTTCACAAAGATACAAAGATGAGGATTAAAGTTGAAGTATTTTAATTTGCTAAAGGCAATTAATTAAAATAAAATGAAGAGTTGCACCAGATAAATATGTGAAGAGTCACAACCCTAAAAAATGTAATGTATATATGTAAGATGAAATTAAATCATCAATAATTAGAATTAGGAATGAAGTAGTAGGTTAGGAAATCATCAGTGGTTGGATAGGTTGATCAATTGCCTCAATAGAACATTAAGTTGTGTATTGCAAAATATTTTGAAATTATATAATGGAGAAGAATGCATAAATTGGTGGTCCAACACTATTGTCAATTTTTTGTTGCTAATATTTGATTATTTGGCTGTCTCCAGATTGGTGCTTTCATATTATTTAAATTGGAGTGCCAAAACTCAATTTATCAAAATACATTTGTTGTTCTTGTGTGGTTTCATTAATTGTTTTCTCTCAGAGAATTAAATATCCTTCTAATAGATCAGAGTAATTTGGAAGTATCACTTGGATCAATAAAGAAGAGCCCTATAATCGATAAAATTATCATACTGTCTCCATTTTGATTATATCTTATTATTCAAATGAGAAGTATATTTGATTTTTTAAGGCACACTTGTTGCCTTTGTGTGATTTAGTTAACTAGTTCCTCAAAAAAGATTAAAAATTCCTATTAATTAATCATAGTAACCTGGTAAGAATCATTTGGATCGATAAGAAGAGTCTGATAATTACATTCTTACATGTTTTTACAAAGTGCAAAAATTCACAAGTGCCAAGAAATTTGAATTGTAGCCAGTAAGTAAGTCACATATCATTCACCTCTTCACTCCATTACCCCAACAGGAGTAGGAAATGGTCATACCCATTCCATTTTAAAATTTCATAAAATCTTGTCCATACATTCACATTTTAAATTTTAGTAGGATTAGTTAGTAAGCCTTCATCTATTACACTTTAAGCCATTGTGGATAGATCCATAAATTCAACTAAGTCATAAAACTCTTAATTTTCTTCATCTATCAAGGTCCACCCACCTTGGTTTAGTAGAGCTTGAAGTGCAAGGAGTCATCAACTATATAGGTTAACTTCGTTTGTTAGTTCAAAAATGTTGAAAGTTTGATCATAGAGCCTGACATCCTCTTAGGATTTGTAACCTGCATTTTTGAGACCTAGCAATGCCTCCAACTATTGATCATACCTCCATTGAGTGGCTAAATTTTTTTGCTATGGATAATGAGCTTGATGGAAAAGCTCATCATGGTATTGGAAACAAAAATGTTCCCCCTGATAGGCTTGATTTTCCCACTCTTCCTTCTGTAGGTCAAGCTCTTGTTGTCTATTAAGCTCATCAATTATTCTATTGAAATCAAGCAATATTCTTGTGATTTCACTTGCACTTAAATTATCAAAATCTCAAGGTTGAGTAGGATAGAAATGCGGCTTATTTTGAAAATGATGAGTCTCTTGGGGTTGTTGATATGAATGTGTAGGTTTCCATGAAGACTAAGCAAGGTAAGGTGGGTGGTATGCATTTTAAGAAGGTTGAGAACCCACAATAGTAGGGTTTTGTGGAATGAAATGGGAGGTATAACCAACCTGATATGGCTAATTGGGAGGTGAAAAGCTAGCATTATCATGACATGGTGGAGAGTACATGTGGTTTCCATTATAATGTGAAATTTGTATGCATGGAAAAAACTTTGAAATTTACAAAATAAGAGCAAACGACTGCCCAACCACATATTTTTGGTACATACCAAAAGAGCCACCCAAAAATGTATATTGCAAAGTCACCAAGTTCTTGAAGGATGCCTCCAAAGGTTGAAACATTAAAGAGAACCACTTCTTCAATGACATGAAATGAAACTAAGCTACTTGAACCAACTGATTTTGAATGGAGTCACCATGGTGTTTGAAGATATGCCTCAAATGGAAAAATGCATTGAAGAAAACAATAGATTCTTTAATAGAAAGAAGTGGTCCCACTAGGCGTCCCAAAAACTGTTGTCACATGAAATTGCTCCCTATTGAGCATGAAGCTCAACATTCCAATGACACAATGGAAACAACCTCAAGGTGTGGAACCTTTACACGTACGAGGTCGAATCTCTAGAGAAGGCCAGCTTCCTTTGTCAATCCCAATACAATGTGTTGATCCAACCCAACACATGAAATCCTACCACTAACATCTTACAAGGAAAAGTGGAGAAGGAGAACATGAAAGGGAAAATGGAAGGAGAAGGCTGAAGAAGAGAAAAGTTTGAGGATTTTGGAGGTCGGAGGGAAGCCTTACCTCTTAAATTTGAAGGTAAGAAGTAAGGTACAAGGGAAAATGGCGAAGGACAAAAAGTAAAGGAAGAAAGGTGCAAGGAGAGGGAAGGGGAAAGAATGAAGGCCAAAGGCCAAAAGGAGAAAGGAAAAAATGGAAGACGAGAGGGAATTGATAAAGGGTAAAGGGTAAGGGTGAAGGCTGAAACCCAAAATACTTAGAAGAAAAAGGGAAGGAAGAAGGAGCAAGGAAGAAGGAATGTAAGGTAAGCGAGTAAGAGACAACTCGAAAACCCAAAATTCTGGGACTTAGCAAAATTTAGGAAACTTCAAGGAGAAAACATGCAAGATGGCCCATGGGGAATTTTTTAGATTGGTTATCAATGATGGGACATCAAAGGGGGGAATTTAATTTCAATATGTGCATAGGACTTGGAATCTTGAAGGGGATATCAAGGTAATGCATGCGGAAAAAAATATTTAATAGTGGTGTTCTCTTGCTTGGAAGACCGAGACAAGACCTTTGAAGGAGGGGCCTATTTCTATAACTAGATGGGTTTGTTTATTAAACACTAGCATATAGGGTTCAATCCAACTTAGAAAATTTCATTGAATATTCTTGTGTGGGTGAGACTCCCTTGGTTCCCAGAGGAGTTCTAGAAGAATGATGTCATGCATATGATTGCCATTCTTTTGGGAAAGCCAGTGGGACCTTCACAACAAATGATGGAAAAGAAGGTTATTTCATGTTCTCGCATTTGTGTGGAAATAGAATTAAATAATCATTTACTAGATTTGATGGAGATTGAATAGGTTGGGTCTACTTCTTAGATTCAACAATTCAAGTATGAAGTTCTTCCCTTTCATTGTTAGATATGTCATGAGTATGGGCATTTGCAAAGGAAGTTCCCCAAACTTATCTCTTCTTAGGGGCATGTGGGTGCCTCATCTTCCTTTTTTTCATTCTAGCCTCCTCCACAAAGGATAAAGAGAAGGTTCTTGTGTCTAGGGAGAAATTGATAAGGAGGGTTTTATTCTAGTGAAGCCCTATAATAAGGGTAGAGGTTTGAAGAGAAATTTGAAGGATAGGAGGCAAATGCTTCTTTTAACCATTTTGAGGCATTAGAGGATCTGGATCAACAAGTTGGATTTCCTAATGGGATACATGTAGGGCCATATATTGGGGGAATGATCTAACGAGATCCTACTGGTAACCCCAACTTCTTGGGGGAGGATCATTTAGACTCTTAGATGGATATTGACTAGCATCTATTGTGCCTTGGAGAGGTTGTTGTGTTGGTCGACAAGGAGATCAGAGATGTCTTAGCCTTGACTCTACATGATCCTTTACTAGAGCTTGTGGCTATGGTTTCAGGTAAGAATAACAAAGGAGGGTCTTCTATAGGTTTGTAGTAGAAAAACCTTAAAAAGGAAATCTTAGAGAAAGCTACAAAAGTGGGTAGAAAGAAAGATCAAGAAAAAATGAAGTCATAGGAGAGAATTTGGTGGAGTCAAGGTTAGTTAGGACTATTGACTCCCTTTTCTCTAACATTCAAAAAATACTGTCTTGTCATGGAATCCAAGGGGATTGAATAGCTCCCCTAGAAAAAATCTTGTTCAGGATTTAATTAAGTTGCACTCTCTTGATGTTGTGTTCCTTTAGGAGACTAAATTGTTAGTGGATTGTATGACTACTATGGCCTCCAACATTTTGGGGAGGGGTAAATGTTAGTGTATTGTGGTACATGGTAGATTTGGTAGGATTGCTTTCCTTTGGGACCCACACAAGATTTCTCCTATTTGGTTGATAGCTGGAAAAAATTTCTTATGCATGGTTGCATCAAGCTTTGAATTTGGTGAAATACTTTTTCTTACTAATGTGTATGATCTTATGGAGCTTCCTAACAAGTTATAGCTTTGGACCCATATCAGGTTTGTGCATTCTTTAGGTCCCTTTCTTTCTTGGATTATCACTGGTGATTTTAATTGTATTACTAGTTTGGAGAAAAAAAGGGGAGGAGTGGATAGGCTTGATCCTTCATCAATGATATTTAGAGAAAATATTGATGATATGTTGGGCTTGATTGGCATAAGACTTGGTAATGGTATGTTCACATGGATGAATACAAGATGTGGCGAGGGCTCTATTTTAGAGAGATGAGATAGATTTATGATGTCTTCCTTCTAGGTTGCTAGCTATTGGCTCTCAAGTTTAGAAATATTGAATTGGAAGGGATCAGACCATTGGCCCATTAAATTCTTTGCTGATGGGAGGAACATTCCTAAGAACCCATCTTTTAAATTATAGTTTATGTGGTTATGTGAGCCTTCTCTATAGGGTCTCATGAAGGAGAGGTGGAGAATGAGGTTTATTGCATATGGTATTGCTATGTATACTTTTGTTAAAAGGCTTCAGTTTGTGAAATATCACCTTAAGAAGTGGAATAGATAAAGTTTTGGTAATATCTTCAGGTCAAAGTTGATTGACCAATAGTTGTTGGACTCTATCTCTGGGTAGAATAGGGATCATGGGATGTCCATGGAATCTCTTAGAGAGGAAGAAGATGTTAGGAAAGAATTTGCAAATGGGAGCTAAGGGAAGAAATTTTTTGGAAACAAAAGGCCTAGACTGATTGGCTATAGGAAGGAGATAGGAATACTACTTTCTTCTTTAATTTAGTTAAATCCAAAAGAAACGGTAATTTTCTCTCCTCTTTGGTGTCCTCCCAAGGGAAGCAATTATTTTCCTTCAAGGATATTTTTTAAGAATCTGTTTAGTTTTATTCCTCTCTAATCAAGGAGGATTTTCCTACAACAGAAGTGGAGGTTAACCTTATCCTAGATTGTATTCACTCAATTATTTCCACCTATGTAAATGAGATAATTTTTAAGAATATCCTTTTAGAGGTGGTGGAAGAGATTGCTTTAAAAATGAAAAAAAGGAAAGGCCCCTAGTCCAAATGGGTTTTTTTTTTTTTTTAGGAGTTCTAGGAGGTTATGAAATTTGATTCGTTAGTTGTGGTGCAAGAGTCACAGTGTAGCAAGAAGATGCTAAAATCTTTGAATTAGACCTTCCTTATGCTTATCCCTAAGATCCTGGATGGTGTTAGTCTCTTAATCAATTCAAACTGATTTCCTTATGTAATGTGGTTTACAAGATTATTTTTGAACTACTGGTGGAGATACTAAAGTTGTGGATGGGTAAGATCATCTCTAAAGAGCAAGGAGGTTTTATTTTAGGGAGGTTAATCTTTGATGGTGAGTCCATTGCTACATAATTTATTCATTCAATGGAGAGATCAAAGGAGAAGGCTATGTTCATTAAGTTGGATATGGCCAAAGCTTATGATTAGGTTAAATGAGACTTTCTTCATAAGATGCTCTTTCCCTTTGGATTTGGGGTTGGATGGATTGAATGGGTGATGAGTTGTGTGGTGTCACCTTCCTATTCAGTGTTGATTAATGGGGAGCCTTCTCTATTTGGAGCCTCTAGAGGTCTCAAACAAGGTGACCCATTGTCTTCTTATCTATTTATAATTATGGTTGAGAGCTTGGGGAAGATTTTGCAATCCCATGTGAGGCAAGGGTTTATTCAAGGTTGGAATTGGGGAAATGATTTAGCCCCTCAATCCCATGTATAGTTTGTAGATGATACAACTTTGATGGGTGTGGCCACAGTTTGTGAAGTGACCAACATCAGCATGCTCTTGACATTTATCTAGTAGCTTCAGGTCAAAAAATTAATGAAGATAAATAATCAATTTTTGTCTTTAATACTCCATTGAGTATTTAGACAAGAGTAGCGTGTATCTTAAGATTTCAGATTAGTTATTTCCCTTGTATTTGGGTGTCCCTCTCTCTGTGAGTCCTTTTCCTAGAGGGACTTGGAAGAATGTGTTGGAAAATTTCTTGGAGTGGATTAGTCATTTGAAATTCAAATGGTTGTCTTCTACTAGGAGAGTATTGCTTTTAAAATTCATGGTATAGGCTCTTCCAATTTATAGGTGTATGGTTCAAACTAACCTAGTTGGTTTTATTAAGGAGCTAGATGCATTATCTAGACAATTTATTTTGTGTAATCTTGCTTACTCTAAGTGGATATTAGTGATTTGGGAGAATATTTGTAGACCAAGGAAGTTTGATGGTCTAGGGTTGTGGAATATAGTCCACACTAGGTAGGTTTTGGTGGAAAGCTATATTATATATGGTGCACTAACTAGGACCAAGCTTGGGCTAGGATCCTAGCCTCAAAGTATTTTTGGGGGATTGATTGGAAAGCGACTCCTAGGATCTCTTTGGAAGGTAGAGGCCCTATGATTTGGAACACTTTCAAGAGGGGAGCTAGTCTTGTGAAGCAGCACTTGTTCTAGATTTGTAATAGAGGGTCAAAGGCTCATTTTTTGTTTGATTCTTGGGATGATCATCCCTTAATCATGACTACTTATTTGCATTTGTAGAATATTTGTATTGAATTTATTAAGGCTAGATGGACTCAGATGGAGAGATTTAAAGCTACTAAGAACCTTGGGAAGGTAGAAGTTTGCAGGTGGAAGGATGTTTGGAATTGGCCCCCAGGGGGTTCAGAGGAGGACCAAGTCGAATTATCTTGGATTTTGGCTAGTAGGTATTGTAGCTTCTTACAAAAGGATGATATTTTGGCTTGGGATTTGGACCCCAAGGGATTTTTCTTGGTTGCTAGTGGGTATCATGAACTAGATAGGAAAGAATATGGTGGGGAGGAGGTTCCTTGGTGGAATTATGTGTGGAACAAGTTTGCATGGCCTAAATGCAACTTTTTCCTTTGGATTGTTGCTCATAAAGGTATCTCACTTGGTATAATATTTTGAAGAGGGGATTTCAAGGGCCTTCCAAGTGTGCCCTATGTGGGAGTATTGTGGAACTTGTGGTGCATTTGCTCCTTTAGTGTAGGTACTACAGGATTATTTGGAATAATTGGTGGGAGAATTTGAGACTTTCTTGTGTGCATGCTTCATCCTTTTTGAGTTTTGGAGGACTTTGGGTTGGCCTCCTGCCAAGAAATTTTGTCTTCAGGTAGCTTAGGGTATAGGGCCTTCTTGCATTCTATGGAAGATTTGGTTGGAGAGGAATTGTAGGATCTTTACTCAAGTGAGTTTGTCTACTCATCAAGTTTGGCAATGGGCCTATAGCATGCGTCAAGAAACTATTCAGGATAGGTGTGAGGTGGGAGTGTTGATGAGTTGGGTTTGACTGCTCGTCGGCTGGAGGTTTAGGGAGGTTGTACTCTATTGGTAGGCACAACTCTACTACGAAGGTTTAATGTGATGGTATCTATGATATCCATCTCTTGTGGGTGTTGTGAAGATTAATACTAATGGATCTTCTAAGGGAAATCTTGGCTTTTCTGGTTTTCGCGGTGTTGGCAGAGATAGTGAGGGATCTCCCATCTTTATCTTTTTTAGCTTTCAAGGGATTTATTTAAGTAATAACTATATGAAGGCTTTGGCTATCCTTTTGGATTTGGAAAATATTTATGAGGTTGGTTGTCATGAGATTATTTGTGAGTCTGATTCACATATTATGCTAGCATTATTGAATAAGTGCTCCTTTGAAGGGGCTAAATGGCTACTGGAATCATTGATTCAACAAATTCACTAGATTAGTTCCTCTTTGGATTTAGTTGCTTTTTTCCATATCCCTAGGGAATGGAATAAGGTTGTGGATTGTTTGGAAAAATGAGCTTTGGAGCATAGGAGTACTTGGTAGATTGATGATTGGGAACAACTTCCCTCAGGCTATTCTTGAAGGTTGAAGTTGCTACTACAAGAGGATATTCAAGCTTTGTAGGTTGGGTTTGGGGACTTGTTTTGGGTTCTTGCAAGGGCTAGTTTGGGCTTTGTGGGTTTTGTTGGTGGTCCTCACTATGAGGGAATGCTTTGATTGTAATTTATTTCTTCTTCATTGAATAAATTTTTACCCCTCTTTTATTAGAAAAAGATTTAAAATATCAACAACCCCAAGTATTTGATGCAATTTCAAATCGATGGCATGTATAAAATGACCAATTTAGCATAGATAATGTCATTTTTTAGTGATGTGTTTTTCAATCAATATGGAAAAATAATTTTCAAGCATGACAAACACTAAAATCTAGTGGACAATGCCCACTATATATAGCCCATTGGCTAAATATAAATAATAATATTATTAACTTTAAGAAAATAATTATATTTTTTATTTAATTGTTTATTAACTTAGTAATTTTATTATTTATTATTATTTTTATTAATATTTGGGTATGTGCAAGATCATGATGGGCCAAAAAGTGGCGATATCATGGGTATGTGTAGGGTATGTGGTTGACAACTTTTTTAAATCTAAAATTGATGAAACAAAAAGGGTTTTTAAAGGAGATTCTAAGCTTTCCACCAATTTGAATTATGATCTACTTTGTATTTAATAAATAATTATTATTAATTTTCTATTGGAATTATGACTAAAGTCTTGATTGATAGGCTAAATGAAAAACATCTATAGCTCTCAAACGGTATCACATTTTCTGAATTTGAAACATGTGTCACATTCTATGCTTCACATACTATAGGATTAAAAAAAAATGAATTTCATGAAGTTTTGACCAAGTTAAGGTGGTCAGACATGCGAGTTTTTTATATTTTTTAAAATTTGTAATAACAAAATCATAGTTAATTATTTTATTGGAAAAATATTACAAAAAAATATGCATCACATCCAGACATGATTCCTCTACTTATATCTAAAATATTATAAAAAAATATTATCAGTTTATTGTGGTTAGGGTGGTCAGACAGACACCTACTTCTTATTTTTTCCGTGAAATTTAAGTATTACTACATTGAAATTTCAAATTTTCACCAAATAGATTTTTCTTTTTTAAAAAATAAACCTAGTAGTTTAGAAAATCCATTTAATTTTCTATAGATTCCATTCTTACATATTTTTGAAATAATATAGATAACTTATTCAAATTTTTATGTCAACTTTCCTAACTCTGACTTTTCTAAATTTTTTGCCACTTAAGGGCCTGTTTTTTCCATGATGATCCTACACATACCCATTTGTATTTTTTTATATTTAAGCTTTGCATTTAGTTTATTATATTATGATTTTTAATTTAGATTTAATTTTGAAATTTATATTAGTTATTTATGTATTTTTACGAAGCTAGAAATATAATTAAAATTTACTTAATTTATAATTTTATTTTATTTTTAGACTATAGGAATCAGGTAGCCCCCATATAAACTATAGTGCACTTGGTAAACTTTATTCACATGACTGGTGACACTGGTGCAACATGCCCTCTGGTACCACAAGGATAGGGGAGACTAGACCTCATGACCTCTTGCCTACAATAGGATGTTTTAACTAATTGAGCTAGGCCCCCTACCTAACTTAATTTATAATTATTTGTCTTATTAAATTTTCATTATTTTAGAATAATTAGATTTTGATTTTTTTTAATTTATATAATAAAATATATTTCAAACTTAAAATCTAAATTAAAAGTGTAGAGATAAAAAAACTAGCTTTTTATTAGTCATTTCATGCCAACAATTTTGAGTGTCCCCGGGGGGGCTGGATCTTCGTTTCACCTGCACTCACGCCTACACTTGCTGATGGTTCAGAGGGAGGGAGCACTCATTTCAGCCTTTCTTATTGGAGGTGTTCCTTATCTTTGAGAACAAGCTACGCCAAGCCCTAGAGGTACTACCAATGCTAACATTCGTTCCATCCTTCTTGTTTTACTGCTGTGACCATGTCTTTCTAGAATCTTGAGTGGGCTCTAGATAAGGATACCATTTGTCCCTAGGGAGTTATGTTCAAGGTAGCATGCCATTCGATTAATGATTTATAATTCACCTTTAAGACCTATGTAGTGTACTCATTGCACACTTAAGGAGGAAAATAGACAAAGAGAGAAAGAGAGAAATGAGAGAGGATGAGTGAAGGTGAAGGAAGATAGAGATAAAATATAGAGGAAAAGGGAGAAAAAAAGAAGAGAGAGAAAGATAGGGGGATCAATTGAGACAAAGGAGAATGAGAGGTAGACAAAGAGAGAGAAAGAAACATAGAAATATAGAGGGAGAAAAGAGATGTAGAGAGATAGAAATAGATAGAGATGCATAAATAGAGCTAGAGATATAAAGGAATAAAGAGGGAGAGAGAAAGATATATAGTAAGAGAGATAAAGAGAGAGAAAGAGAGGAAAAGAGAGAAGAAGAGGGACATAGATAGATATAAGGTCACATAGAGAGTGAGATAGAGGGATAAAGAGAAATAGGAGACAAAGATATATATAGAGGTAGAGAGATTGAGAGATAGTGAGAAACATATAGATAGATAGGGAGATGGAGATATAAAGAGCTCTCTCTTTCCCTTCCCATCTCTCTCTCTATATATAACTCTATATACATCCCGCTCTACCTCTCTCTCTATATAAAGTTTCTTATCTCCATCTTTCTCTCCCTCCATCTCTCCCTTTCTCTCTCTTTATGTCCCCTTCCCCATCTCTATCTCTATCTTCCTCTCTAGCTCTCTCCCCTATTTCTATCTCCTTACCTCTCCCCGCATCTCTCTATTTGTCACTTTGTCTCTCTCTCTCACCCTTTCCCCCTCTCTATATCTCCTTATATATCTATCTATCACTCTATCTCACCATCTATATCTTTCTATATATCTCCCTCCCTCTCTTCCTCTATATCTCTTTATCTCTACCTCTCTATCTCCCCATCTCTTTCTATCTTTCTCCCTCTACGGTCTCTCTCTATCTTTCTATCTATTTATCTCCCAATATCTTCCTCTCAACCTCTCTATCTCTAAACTTGTCTCCCTCTTTAGATATCCATCCATCTCTTTCCCTCTACCTCTATATTTATCTCTTTGTCTCTCTAACTCTATCTCTCTGTATTTCTTCTTCCATCTCTCCCTCTATCTTTGTCTCATTATCTCTCTATCTTTCTCTACCCCTATATCTCTTCCTCTCTCTACCTCTCTATATATCATTTTCTATCTCTCCCTCTCTCTTCCTCTCTATATGTTTATCTCTTCCACCTCTATTTATTCCTCTCTCTCTCTCTCATTCTCTCCATATCTCTCTCATCCATCTCTATCTCTATCTTCCTCTTTATCTCTATCACATAGGTCTCTCTCCTTACCCTATCTCTATCTCTTTCACTCTTTCTCCCTCTATCTATCCCTCTCACTCCCTCTCTCCCCCTCTCTCCCTATTGCAAATATAACATGAGTCTATTGGTAATGGACTCCGACTATCTTCCTGATTTATAGGTTTTTTTTCAGTCATGTTTGTATCCATGTAAGTGGATGCATAGTTAATTTGAACACCATCACTTCTCCATTGATACTTTTTTTGCACAAATAACATTATTTTCTAAATGTGACTAATTGATCTCATATGCAGCACAAATGAATGAAAAAAAGTAGACAAATTTTTTGTCAAATTGATCTTCCACACCTCTTCAACATACGCATTGCACACCAATAAGCATATTGTTATTATATTATATGTCCCCTAAATAATTGAACCATTGCACACAAGGAGAGGAAAAATTATAAGATACCCTTAAAGATAAGGGAAAACATGGCACATTTAGAAATGGTATGGAAATGAAATATCGACTTCTCGAACTCCATATCCTACAAGTCATGTACATCCAGACCATGACTATATGGGCATGGAATCTAAGAAATGATAGTTAGAAAAGGTATGCAGGAACATCAACCACCAAATCGAAAATGCACGCGTGGGGCAAGCAGCTCGGATGGAGCATAGACCACTAGAATTTGATCCTCTATAACGTCAATAGATGTGACAGGTACTGAAGCCATTAAAAGAATGCCTAATAATTTATTAGGTACTATATGAAGTATTTGAAATACAGGGAAAAAATACCATTCAAGTAATATTTCCAAAGGAGTTGCAAATGGATTTGTCGATTCACCAATCATTGATGGTTCTAGAACTGCTAAACCTACGGTACATGCAATAGTACCAAAAATAACTACTAGAAAAATATATATGAGATCATTGGGCCAAGCGGGCTCACCATAATAATTATGTCCCATGCCTTTAGCTAATTTAGCCCTTAATACAGGATCATTCAAGTCAGGTTTCTTTGTTATTGGGATAAGTAGATTATTATGAATGAATCTATCCCCCAAAAGAACCGGACATGTCAATTTGGATCATCCGGCTCGAGCAATAATTGAAATAAAAATAATGAATGGCATATCATTAGAATAAGTATAAGTAAGAAGATCTATATAAAATTCATAATTTTATTGTTTCGTATGCCCAGTACCCAAGTAAGCTCACAAATTAGATCATGATCAATATGCCTTTTGGATCATCTTATTCCTTCTAATCTGTGTTCATCTCAACTGCCACAATTTTTTTTGCATACAAGGTATTGACTTGTTACTAATCTAGCCTTTTTCCTTCTTTAGACCCCTTCTTTTACTCCGATAGTTTACCCTATTGAAATGCAAGGGAAATGCATGCATTTTCATACTATGAAAAAGAAAGGAAAATTGAAGTAATAAATTGGACTTATCAATGTTATTACTATTACCTGGATCTCACGGAGCCTAATTCGGATTCGATCATAGAAATAACTCTCTTGGAACACAACAAAGTGCTCGCCTTTTACCCAGGTTCTAAACTTCCTATTTTTGGAAAGAAAATTGGGACAGAGACACATTTCGTGATGAATCTTTATATGGCAGATTCTAAAATTGATCTGCACGGCCTAACCAATAGTTCAAGTCACACACTCCCATAATCCATTTTCTCCATCTGAGATGAGTATCTACTTCAATTCTTTGTATTAAATAAAGAATACTTCAAAATTGAAAGGAGAAATCCGAGAAACATGCTTTCTTATTTCCCTATTTTCAATAAGAAATATTCGCGGCAATGATATATCGTAAAATAATAGGTTTTGAATACTGATTCAAAATGTATATTTCCTTTCTATAAAGGACCTGAAATACCTTGCTTGCGGATCATTAGAAAGTGCATTAACATAAATACAGCAGTAAGAAGGGGTAATATGAAAGTGTGTAAACTATAAAAACGAGTCAAGGTAGATTGACCCACACTAACACTTCCGCGTAATAACTCTACCAAAGGAGTTCCTATTAACGGAATGGCCTCAGGCACACCGGTCACAATTTTGACTGCCCAATAACCAATTTGATCCCAGGGCAAAGAATAACCGGTTACACCGAAAGATACGGTTAATACAGCTAGAATTACACCCGTAACCCAAGTTAATTCACGAGGTTTTTTGAATCCACCTGTTAAATAAACGCGAAATACATGTAAGATCATCATTAAAACCATCATACTTGCTGACCACCGATGGACCGATCGGATTAGCCAACCGAAGTTCACTTCAGTCATTATGTATTGAATAGAGGCGAAAGCTTCTAGAACGGTGGGACGATAGTAAAAAGTCATAGCAAAACCGGTAGCTACTTGTACCAAAAAAGAAGTCAGTGTGATTCCCCCTAGGCAATAAAATATATTCACATGAGGAGGAACATATTTACTAGTGATATCATCCGCAATCGCCTGAATCTCGAGACGCTCTTCGAACCAATCGTATACTTTATTGAGATAGGTAAACTCAAATTCCCCCTCTGAAAACCGTATATGAAAATTTCCTTTCATACGGCTTAAACAAGAACACCCAAATACTTTTTTGAACAAAGTATTTGGTTTGTAAAATACAAAAATATTTGATATTTCATATCTTTGTATGAAGGAAGAGGATTCACAATAATCCATGATTTCCTACAATAAGGAGGAAAATAAACTTGATAGTGATAATGCTCAAATTTCAAGTTGGCTCATTGTTATGCAAAATAAATCGCTATAGGCCTTTTGAACGATCTTTTATCCTATTCGTGATATAAATCACCTAGAAAACAATTAGTATGGATGATCAATAGGAATTATCTTGTCGAGATCTCAATAGATGAATAAATCTAAACCTAAGATTTTCATTTCACCCCGATGATTTTTTGAATACTCGAAAGGTTTTATGGGTTATAACCTTTCCATTTCATTCTTACTTACTTAATGAAATAGACTAACTAAAGAAAATGAAATACTATCTCATTCTTTAGTCAGCATCAGTATAAAAAGGAAGAGAGATCCCTGAATTTATTATCATAGTTTTTTCCAATTATTGAGAAGCTTGGTCACGAGGTCTCAAAAACAGGCATAAACCATAGTTCAGATTTTCTTGAATATATTACCTCGTGCTCCAGATATTAACTATTAGAGCAACATCTAACGAGGTAGAAGGACCGTCTTTATTTTATGAAGACAACAGACCGGTTTTCTGTACTAGAATAGAGATCAATTTTAACAAGTCGCACACCCATAATTCCAAAAATCCTTAGATAAAAGTAATTACACGATCAAACTACCGGAACGTAATAACCTAAAAATGAAAGCTATTCAAAATTTTTTCTTTCTTAATTCTTTTTGTTTTGGATGAACTCGGGGGCGGATTTTCTAGTTTTTCTAGCCCCAACTAACTGGAATTCCGTCTAATAAAATGGAAGAATTATAAATCTCCAGAATAATGCATAAGAATACTGCAAATAGAGCCATTGCAATACCCATAAAAGGAGTAGTTCCCCATCCGGGAGCAACTTTACCAGATTCTGTATTAAGTGGTTTTAAATAATTTCCTACAATAGTTCGTATTGGTCCGGTTCTGGAAGTATCATCAATGGTTTGTGTAGCCATAAAAACAATAGTATTGGTTGAGATCTAATTAACTTTGTATACTATTATGCATATATACATACATAGGATTACCTACCAATGGAAACTGCAACCTTAGTCGCTATCTCCATATCTTGTTTACTTGTTAGCTTTACTGGTTATGCCCTATACACCGCCTTTGGGCAACCTTCTGAACAACTTCGAGATCCTTTTGAAGAGCACGAGGATTAGTTGAAAAAAAAAAATGACCTTCCCGATGGGGAAGGTCACTTTTTTATTATAAGAAGGAGGATTTGAAAAATAAATTATTTTCCCCCTCTATCTAGAAGTTTGGGGGGTTCTCAGAAGAAAATAGTGAAAAAAATTATCCCTAAGGTCGACACCAAAAGGAATGTATAAACCAATGCTTCCATAGATTCGATCGTAGTTTACAATTAATAGAGATAGCTTTCGTACTAATTACAACATTTTCCATAAAAAAGTGGAATCAAAATCTCAATATCGCACTAACGAACGGAGCAATACCATATTATACCACTTGTCTTTTAGTAGTTGGATCTCCCAGTTTTTGGAATGCCCCAAATTCTACTTGAGCATCCAAATCGGATCAATACCGGCAAAAACATCTCGAAATAGAGTTCTAGCACCATGCCAAATATGTCCAAAAAAGAAAAGAAGAGCAAATGTAGCATGCCCAAAAGTAAACCAACCCCTTGGGCTACTCCGAAAAACACCATCCGATTTCAAAGTAGCACGATCTAACTCAAAAATTTCACCTAATTGGGCACGTCTAGCATATTTTTTGACTATAGCAGGATCACCAAAACTAACTCCATCAAGTTCACCACCATAGAACTCAACAGTTACACCTACTTGTTCCACACTATATTTGGATTCTGCTCTCCTAAAAGGAACATCAACTTTCACAATTCCTTCTTCATCTACTAGAACGACTGGAAATGTTTCGAAAAAGGTAGGCATACAACGTACAAAAAGCTCATGTCCCTTTTTATCTTTGAAAATAGGGTGTCCTAACCAACCAACAACAATTCCATCTCCATTTTCCATTGCACCCACCCTGAATAACCCCCCTTTAGTTGGATTATTCCCAATGTAATCATAAAAAGGAAGTTTTTCGAGAATTTTTGACCAAGCTTCTGATAGACTTAGATTTTTAGCTAGACCGGCACAAACCTGCTGATCTATTTCTTGTTGGAAGTATCCCTGATCCCACTGGTAATGAGTAGGACCAAATAATTTGATCAGAGTGGTTGCAGAACCATACCACATTGTTCCGGCCATAATGAAAGCTGCAAAAAACACAGCAGCAATACTACTGGAGAGGACAGTTTCAATATTCCCCATACGTAATCCTTTGTAAAAACATTGGGGAGGATGAACACTGAGATGGAATAGACCTACTAATATACCCAATATACCTACTGCAATATGATGAGAAGCTATTCCTCCTAGAACAAAAGGATCAAAACCTTCAGCTCCCCATGCCAGATTTATAGGTTGTATTTTTCCAGTTAGTCCATAAGGATCAGACACCCATATTCCAGGGCCATACAAACCCATTACATGAAATGCTCCGAATCCGAAACAAGCTGCTCCTGAGAGGAATAAATGAATTCCAAAAATCTTAGGCAAATCTAAAGAAGGTTTTCCTGTACGGGAATCATAGAATACATCTAGAACCCAATATACCCAATGCTAGATAGCTGCTAAAAAGCACAAGCCAGAAAACACAATATGTGCCCTGGCCACACCTTCATAACTCCAAATACCTGGATTAGATACAGTTTCTCTGGTTATAATCCATCCACCCTATGAATCCTTTATTCCTAAATGAGTCATAAAAGGTATAACAAACATACCTTGTCTCCACATTGGATCAAGAATAGGATCAGATGGATCAAAAACTGGTAATTCATAAAGAGCCATTGAATCGGCCCATCCAGAAACTAGAGTTGTATGCATTATATGCATAGCGATTAACCAGCTAGGATCATTCAACACGACGGTATGGACACAATACCAAGGAAAACCCATGAAAATACCCCTTTATCAAAAAAACTAGACACTATGTAACTTTCTCGCATTATAGAAGATTATGCTATGGAGTTAGACCTTTGTCTCAATGATGAACATCTATTAGGTATTTTACAAAGAAAGGCACGCCCGCTTATTTGGTCCTATCACTCATTTGATCTTATACTCTATCTTTGTAATAAAATAAAAAAAGACTATTTAATATACTTTTGATATAATAATGAACAACTTACCCTCTCTTTTCGTGCGTTTGGTGGGCTTGTTTTTTCCAGCAATTACAATGGTTTTTCTTTATTTCTATATTCAAAATGATGAAATTCTATGAATCTGATCAATATATATATACCTATATATATTGTTTTTTTCTAATATAAGATAAAACCTTGATAAATAGATCTAAATAGATATTTCTCTTTATTTAGATCTATTCATATATATGATAAATAACAATCTATGGATAGAATGTAAATGTATATGGTATAATATGTATAATACATAGTATACAGACCTGTGTGTGAAAGAATAAATCTTTCTTACTTATACTTCAAAATATGTGTATATAGACATTTATATATTGAGATTGATATTTTTATTTGACTGATACAATGAAGCATCATTTTGATAATCAATAAGTTAAGGACAAAATTTCCGTGCTAAAAAGAAGCACAGACAAAAAAAGAATAATAAAATAGTTATACATATAATACTATTTTTTAAATGCTTATATGTATATGGCTAGTTTATTAATATAGCCAATTTATGAGAATGACTTTGGGGTGGGAGTGAAAATTTGTTCAATCCCTCAAATTAAATAGGACGTAATTTGTTATGAATCGTCGATCCAAATGGCTCTGGATAGAACCCATAACAGGGTCTCGAAAAATGAGCAATTTGTTTTTTGGTTGTCTCCTCTTTTTGGGTTCACTAGGATTTTTTGTGGTCGAAATTTCAAGTTACCTCGGTAGGAACCTGATACCCTTATTTCCATCTCAGCAAATACTTTTTGTTCCACAAGGAATTGTTATGTGTTTTTATGGGATCACACGTCTGTTCATTAGCTCTTATTTGTGGTGCACTATTTTGTGCAATGTGGGTAGTGGCTATAATAAGTTTGATGAAGAAGGAATTGTATGCCTTTTTCGTTGGGGATTTCCTAGAAGAAATCATCGTATTTTCCTCCAATTTCTTATTAAGGATATTCAGGCGATCAAAATGGAAGATCAAGAAGGTATTTTTCCTCATCATGTTCTTTATATGGAAATAAAAGGCCAACAAGACATCCCCTTAACTCGTACTGAAGAAAATTTGACCCTGCCTGAAATGGAAATGAAAGCTGCCGAATTAGCCCATTTTTTGCGCGTATCCATTGAAGGATTTTGAAATGAGGGGGGGGGGAAGTCCTCTTTTATAATATACAAATGGATAGATCTCGTATTAGTAGATACCAGAAAAAGTTTGACATAACATTTGTCTGGAGGGGAAGTATGGTCAGTTTATTTACACTAACACGAAATGTTACTTATAGAAGCATACCGGTATTCTTCGGCACTTCGCAAACACTCGATATCATTCTTTATCTATTAGATAGGGACAAAAGGTCTAATAAATAAATACGGATATAACATCTCAAAAGAATACAATGAAGTAAATGACTCTAGTTTTTTACACTTTTTGACATATGTGCCCGAAATAATTCGATCTGCTATATGTACCAAAGAGTACAAATTTGGTATTATTAGACTTAAACTTCAATTTATTTGCCGCTCGAATTGAAGCGATTCTTCGGGTCAAGAGTTAAATAAGAAAAGAACAAATAGAAAATGAGTCCAGATCAAAGCGATTTTAAGGATTGATCCTTCCTTTTTACTCCACTTCTCCTTCCGAACAAACCATCCCTCATCCGAAAGATATTTCGAAGAATTACGCATAAGATCATTCTATGAATCTCATACCTCGTTCTATAATTCGTACTTTGTTCAGATTTTGGACAGAGCTAACGAGCCAATCGAGTTCGTTAACGATTCACGAATTGGAAGTCGCCAAATATAAAACATTAGCTTCTCTACAATATCTTACATGTTTAATAGTATTGCCTTGGGCAATTTCAATTTCATTACAGAACGGTTTGGAATCTTGGGTTACAAATTGGTGGAATACTAGTCAATCGAAAAAAATTATTGATTATTTACAAGAAGAAAGCGTTGTAGACAAATTTGAGAAAATAAAAGAACTATTCCTGTTAGAAATAATGATGGAAGATTATTCGGAACCGCATTCACAAGATATTCGTGTAGAGATGCAGAAAAAAATGATCCAATTGGTCAAAATATATAATCAAGATTGTATCCAAGTTATCTCACATTTATTAGCAAATATAATAAGTTTTGTTATTCTAATTGTTTGTCTCATTCTGGGTAAGAAGAGACTTGGCATTCTCAATTCTTGGATCCAAGAAGTCTTCTACAGCTTAAGCGATACAATGAAAGCTTTTTCTATTCTTTTAGCAAGCGATCTATGTATTGGGTTTCATTCGCCCCATGGTTGGGAACTGATCATCGATTCAATCTTCGAAAATTATGGATTTGCCCATAACGAACGAATAATATCTGTTCTTGTTTCAACTTTTCCAGTCATCTTAGACACAATTTTCAAATATTGGATCTTCCGTCGTTTGAATCGTATATCTCCTTCACTTGTAGTAATTTATCACTCGATGAGTGAATAACAAATCCCACCTTTTTTACTTTTTTTAGGGCGATACTTCTTATTTTTTAGCTTTAGGTTTAATATAGTAGCAGAATTGCAGGCAGGTAACTATGATAGTTACCTACTACTATTTATTTTAAATAAAAGAATTGTAACAAAAAATTGAACCATGCAAAATAGAAAAACTTATGATGACTGGGTGAAAAAGTGGATAACTCAATCAATATCCATCTTAATAATGATTGATGTAATGACTCAGGCATTTAGTGCAAATGCATATCCCATTTTTGCACAGCAAGGTTATGAAAATCCTCGAGAAGCAACCGGACATATTGTATGTGTCAATTGTCATTTGGCTAAAAAACCTATGGAGATTGAAGTGCCACAGTCCGTGCTTCCTCATACCGTTTTTGAAGCAGTTGTTAAGATACCCTATGATAAGCAAATAAAACAAGTTCTTGCTAATGGTAAGAAAGGAACTTTAAATGTAGGAGTTGTTCTTATTTTACCTGAAGGTTTTGAATTAGCTCCTCCGGATCGTATTTATCCTGAGATTAAGGAAAAAATAGGTGATCTTTATTTTCAGAACTATCATCCCAATCAAAAAAATATTATAATAATAGGTCCTGTTCCTAGTCTAAAAATATAGTGAAATTGTGTTTCCCATCCTTTCACCAAATCCCACTACTAATAAAGCAGCTCACTTCCTGAAATATCCCATATATGTGGGTGGTAATAGAGGAATACAACAAATTTATCCCAATGGTAGCAAAAGAAACAATATAGTCTACAACACTTTAGCAATGGGTAAAGTAAGTAAAATCGCATGAAAGAAAAGGGTGGATATCAAATCACTATTGATAATCCATCAGACGGTCAACAAGTGGTTGACTTTGTACCTTTGGGACCGGAACTTCTTGTTTCAGAAGGCGAATTCATCAAGGCGGATCAGTCGTTAACGAATAACCCTAATGTAGGTGGATTTGGTCAGGAAAATGCAGAAATAGTACTTCAAGATCCTTTACGTGTTCAAGGTCTTTTATTATTCTTAGCATCTGTCATTTTAGCACAGATATTTCTGGTTCTTAAGAAGAAACAATTCGAGAAAGTTCAATTGGTCGAAATGAATTTTTTAGGTGCATAAAAGATTCGAATCTCCATCTTATGGATGATTAATACAATTATATAAATATTATCTTTTCTCACCTTGATTTATCATATTCAAAACAAATCAATAGAAGTTCTTTCGATAATGGAAAAGTAGAAACTTATTATAACTTTTGTTTGTATCTGAAGAGGTTAAGGTATGAGGAGTTCCTCTATTATGCTCGAACATGCACTTATTTTAGGTGCTTATTTATTCTCTATTGGTATTTACGGACTAGTAACAAGTCGAAACATGGTTAAAGCACTTATGTGTCTTGAACTAATACTCAATGCGGTGAATTTAAACCTAGTAACATTCTCAGATTATTTTGATAGTAGGCAAGTAAAGGGGGATATCTTCTCGATCTTTGTTATAGCTATTGCTGCTGCTGAAGCAGCTATTGGATTAGCTATTGTTCTGGCAATATATCGTAACAGAAAATCAACTCGTATCGATCAATTTAATTTGTCAAAATGGTAATAGAGATCTCCTTCCATATGAAGAATTTGTAGACCTATTCCTATTCAAATAGATACCAGGCCTGTCTCTCTAAAAATAGATCTAGATCTCTCTTTTCTCTTTATTTTAGAGAGATTTATTATAAGTATTACGATCAATCAAGAGCATAATTCATATTTAACTCACTATCCAAATGATCTGTCTAATACGATTAGACCAGATTGGGTCAAATCTGTCTCTTTTATAAAACAAACAGATAGAATCTGAATCTATTCATTATATCACCGATAATACAATTATTGATTTGCTTTATATTCATAATATATCATCATTGGCCATATATTAAAAAATCTTATTCAATTCAAAACTTTTTATATGATAACTAATGGAGTTCTTAGATCCAATGGCACATTCAGTCAAAATTTATGATACATGTATTGGTTGTACCCAGTGTGTACGAGCGTGCCCCACAGATGTATTAGAAATGATACCTTGGGAAGGATGTAAAGCTAAGCAAATTGCTTCTGCTCCAAGAACAGAAGACTGCGTAGGTTGTAAGAGGTGTGAATCGGCTTGTCCAACGGATTTCTTAAGTGTACGTGTTTATTTATGGCATGAAACAACTCGCAGTATGGGTCTAGCTTACTGATCCATAAAAAAAGAAAAATAGTTAGATCCATCCCATACATATTTTTCATTCTCCTTTTCTTCTTTCACTGATCAAAACCCATACTCGATCCAAAATTGAAAGCATGGGTTTTGATATCGAAAGTCTCTTTTCTCTTCATTATGAGTAATTTACCTTGGTTAACAATAATTGTTATTTTGCCCATATCTGCGGGGTTATTAATCCCATTATTTCCCCATAAAGGAAATAAAATGATTCGATGGTATACTCTAGGTATTTGCTTATTAGATCTACTTTTAATGACCTATATATTCCGTTATCATTATCATTTTGATAATTCATTAATCCAATTGGAAGAGGATTATAACTGGATAAATCTTATCCATTTTCATTGGAAACTGGGAATTGATGGATTTTCCATCGGACTTATTTTATTAACGGGATTTGTAACTACTTTAGCTACTTTAGCTGCTTGGCCAGTTACTCGAAATCCGCGATTATTGCATTTCTTGATGTTGGCAATGTACAGTGGCCAATTGGGATTATTTGCTTCTCGAGATATTCTACTTTTCTTTCTCATGTGGGAGTTGGAACTAATTCCTGTTTACCTACTTTTATCCATGTGGGGGGGAAAAGACGTCTATATTCGGCCACAAAATTTCTTTTGTATACTGCGGGTGGTTCCATTTTTATCTTAATGGGAGCTTTAAGTATGGGTCTCTATGGATCTCATGGGCCAACATTCGATTTTGAATTATGAGCTTAAAAAGATTATCCCATCACACTTGAAATACTATTATATTTAGGGTTTTTGACTACTTATGCAATAAAATTTCCAATCTTTCCTTTACATACCTGGTTACCAGATACTCATGGGGAAGCATAGTATAGTACATGTATTCTTTTGGCTAGAGTTCCATTGAAAATGGGAGGATATGGGTTGATTCAGATCAATATGGAATTGCTACCTCATGCTCATTCTTTGTTTTCGCTATGGTTGATAATAATAGGAGCACTACAAATTATCTATGTAGCTCTCACTTCTATGGGTCAACACAATTTGAAAAGAAGGATAGCCTATTCATCAATATCTCATATGGGCTTTGTAATTATAGGAATTGGTTCCACGGAATCTATAGGGCTCAATGGAGCCATTTTGTAAATGATTTCTCATGGATTAATTGGTGCTGCACTTTTTTTCTTGGTAGGAACAAGTTATGATAGGATATGTACTCTTTTCCTTGATGAAATGGGAGGAATCGCTATACCAATGCCTAAAATATTTACTATGTTCAGTAGCTTTTCAATGGATTCTCTTGCATTGCCAGGAATGAGTGGTTTTGTAGCAGAATTTATGATATTTTTGGGAATAATTACTAATCATAAATATTCTTTGACCTTTCGGATCATTATTACTACAATAGTGGCAATTGGAATGATATTAACTCCCATTTATTTGTTATCTATGTTACGTCAAATGTTCTATGGATATAAGGTTTCGAATGTCCCAAAACCTTATTTTAAGGATTCAAGACCATGCGAACTTTTTATTTTGATCTGTCTCTTTCTACCAATCATATGTATTGGTCTTTATCCCGATCTAGTTCTATTTTTACATAATGCTAAGGTAGAAGCTACTTTATCTCAATCTTTCTATTAATCGTAATCATTTTTTTTTGAGCTTTTAGATGAATTGGAAACTATCTAATAGGCCTAGCTATACCCTTTTCTTTACGAGATATAAATAGAATGAAATAGAGAAAATTGCTCTCTAGTTCGAGTTATTACTCTACGACACCCTCTGAAATAACTTGGACGAACTCTCTATTAATTCAATACCATAGAATCACTGATGATTATTCTAAACAACTCATAATAGATAGAGTAGAATAAGGCTTTTTCATACTTATAAAAGTATACATGCCAGGAACCAGATTTGAACTGGTGGCACAAGGATTTTTAGTCCTCTGCTCTACCAAATGAGCTATCCCGGCTATTCCCCTATGCATCATACTAGCACAATAACCAAACTCCTGTCAACTAAAAACAAAAAGGTAAAAGACAGCATTTGAAAGAGTAGAAGCAACAATGCAAATAAAAACATACATATATGTTATTTACAGTTATATACATACACATATACAAAGATGTATATACACAGAAGCAGACACAAATTTATCATACAATTCAAACTTCTTATGTGATAAAGTTTTCTTATGTTCTTATTAAGACATCTAACAAATAATTAAAAAAAGAAAAGAAAATAAAACAGACCTCTTTGATAAAGAGGTCTGGGGATAGAGGGACTCGAACCCTCATGATCTATAAAACCAACAGATTTTCCTCCTACTCCAATTTTCATTGTTGTTAACATTGACATGTAGAATTGGACTCTATCTTTATCCTCATCCGATTATTACTTCCAAAAATGGAAGTAAACACAACTCTCTTTCTAGAGAAGCTCTTAATTGGAAAGCTTAATGAATCCTTCAATTTCAATTTGAAGCTAGGCATATTCTTTTTAAAATAAAACCTAGAACAATTCAAGCTCTAATCGTTATTTTTGTTTATAGGTGATATATAATGCTTTTTCAAGCGTTAAATAAAATACAAAAGACATTCTGTAAATAAAGTATCCAATTCAAATTATGTTGATTCGTTAGAATAGCTTCCATTGAGTCTCTGCACCTATCCCTTTCTCGGAAAGGAAACTATTGTCTCTAGAAATCGGATTTGGCTCAGGATTGCCCATTCAAAATATCCCAGGGTTCCCTAGATTTGGATGCTATCACTTGGTAAGTTTCCATACCAAGGCTCAAAAAATTTAAGTCCGTAGCATCTACCGATTCTGCCATATCCCCTTCTTGTAGAACAAAATCATAAAATAATAATTGCATCCCATCAATTATTTTATTTGCATTAGCATTATATTCTTTCTGCATTTTTTATGCAATGTTCTTATCTGTATTCCCATCCTACACCACAAAAATATACCTTTCTCTATTTAGATCTTATTGAAATCATATTTCCATTCTATAAGTATAGTCTATGAAAGGATGAGAAATAAAAAAGATTTTTTTTCTTCTTATTTTTTTTCCGATTTTTTGAAATAATACTATTCCACCTGGGACGGAAGGATTCGAACCTTTGCAATAATAGGACCAAAACCTGCTCCCTTACCGCTTGGCCACGCCCCATTGGTGTTGTTTTATTTTAATCAATTAATAGAAATTAAAGTAATGTCTCATTGTAATTCATTAGAGATTCATTCTTATCTGGTGCTATGCAATTATGCATAGGAAAGCCGGAGGGGCATAGATTCTTGAGTGAATAAAATAGATATTATCTATAGAGGAACCTAAAAAGAAACAAGAATATATATTCATTGGTCATTCTCTATCAGAATGGTCAAAATATTATATGAAGAAATGATCCCTTCAAACTCGAAGACTAAAATTCTAATCTTGGCGAAGAAATTCAATTGATTGGCCAAAAACTTTTGGGTCTTTACATCATTTTTATTCATCAGAGAATCGAAATTCCAGTTATCCTCAACCTCCGTATTTGTCTAGATGATGCTGCTTTTCATTTGAATAACCCCTTTTTTGCCAAATTGCCCGAAGCTTATGCGATTTTTGATCCAATTGTTAATGTAATGCCAATTATCCCTCTGTTGGCCCATGAGATCCATAGAGACCCATACTTAAAGCTCCCATTAAGATAAAAATGGAACCACCCGCAGTATACAAAAGAAATTTTGTGGCCGAATATAGATGTCTTTTTCCCCACCACATGGATAAAAGTAGGTAAACAGGAATTAGTTCCAACTCCCACATGAGAAAGAAAAGTAGAATATCTTGAGAAGCAAATAATCCCAATTGGCCACTGTACATTGCCAACATCAAGAAATGCAATAATCACGGATTTTGAGTAACTGGCCAAGCAACTAAAGTAGCTAAAGTAGTTACAAATCTCGTTAATAAAATAAGTCCGATGGAAAATCCATCAATTCCCAGTTTCCAATGAAAATGGATAAGATTTATCCAGTTATAATCCTCTTCCAATTGGATTAATGAATTATCAAAATGATAATGATAACGGAATATATAGGTCATTAAAAGTAGATCTAATAAGCAAATACCTAGAGTATACCATCGAATCATTTTATTTCCTTTATGGGGAAATAATGGGATTAATAACCCCGCAGATATGGGCAAAATAACAATTATTGTTAACCAAGGTAAATTACTCATAATGAAGAGAAAAGAGACTTTCGATATAAAAACCCATGCTTTCAATTTTGGGTCGAGTATGGGTTTTGATCAGTGAAAGAAGAAAAGGAGAATGAAAAATATGTATGGGATGGATCTAACTATTTTTATTTTTTTATGAATCAGTAAGCTAGACCCATACTGCAAGTTGTTTCATGCCATAAATAAACACGTACATTTAAGAAATCCATTGGACAAGCCGATTCACACCTCTTACAACCTATGCAGTATTCTATTCTTGGAGCAGAAGCAATTTGCTTAGCTTTACATCCTTCCCAAGGTATCATTTCTAATACATTTGTGGGACACGCTCGTACACACTGGGTACAACCAATACATGTATCATAAATTTTAACTAAATGTGCCATTGGATCTAAGAAATCCATTAGTTATCATATAAAAAGTTTTTAATTGAATAAGATTTTTTAATATATGGCCAATGATGATATATTATGAATATAAAGCAAATCAATAATTGTATTATTGATGATATAATGAATATATTCAGATTCTATCTGTTTGTTTTATAAAAGAGACAGATTTGACCCAATCTAGTCTAATCGTGTTAGACAGATCATTTGGATAGTGAGTTAAAGATGAATTATGCTCTTGATTGATCATAATACTTATAATAAATCTCTAAAATAAAGAGAAAAGAGAGATCTAGATCTATTTTTAGAGAGACAGGCCTAGTATCTATTTGAATAGGAATAGGTCTACAAATTCTTCATATGGAAGGAGATCTCTATTACCATTTTGACAAATTAAATTCATCGATACGAGTTGATTTTCTGTTACGATATATTGCCAGAACAATAGCTAATCCAATAGCTGCTTTAGCAGCAGCAATAGCTATAACAAAGATCGAGAAGATATCCCCCTTTACTTGCCTACTATCAAAATAATCTGAGAATGTTACTAGGTTTAAATTCACCGCATTGAGTATTAGTTCAAGACACATAAGTGCTTTAACCATGTTTTGACTTGTTACTAGTCCGTAAATACCAATAGAGAATAAATAAGCACCTAAAATAAGTGCATTTTCGAGCATACTAGAGGAACTCCTCATACCTTAACCTCTTCAGATACAAACAAAATTTATAATAAGTTTCTACTTTTCCATTATCGAAAGAACTTCTATTGATTTGTTTTGAATATGATAAATCAAGGTGAGAAAAGATAATATTTATATAATTGTATTAATCATCCATAAGATGGAGATTCAAATCTTTTATGCACCTAAAATTTCATTTTGACCAATTGAACTTTCTCAAATTGATTCTTCTTAAGAACCAAAAATATCTGTGCTAAAATGATAGATGCTAAGAATAATAAAATACCTTGAACACGTAAAGGATCTTGAAGTACTATTTCTGCATTTTCCTGACCAAATCCACCTACATTAGGGTTATTCATTAACGACTGATCGGCCTTGATGATCCACCTTGAAGTACTATTTCTGCATTTTCCTGACCAAATCCACCTACATTAGGGTTATTCATTAGGGTTATTGTGTGAGGTAATGGAAACCTTCATCAATGCTTAGTAAACATGCATGTGCAAACATGGCAATTTGGCAGCATATGTACTGTCACCGTTTAACTAGAGCTACATGAGAATCCAAAGATCACCCTTCATGATTATCAATAACATCTTCACACAGATTGAGATCAACGTGTCTACACAAGCAAGGAACAATTCATTAATGCTTCACCAACCTTCATCTTCCTCTTGCCAGCTAGAACAACAGATATTTACATTATCTTTTGATCTTTGTTGTCGATCTAAAACCATGGGTTATGAGCTCAAGAGTGGAGATTGGGCCCCACATTCCATATAGGACACACATCTGCCTTTTGCTGACCTCGCACCAAATAATAGGGTGACACCTTAGGTCTGCAAGTTGGCGGGGTATGATCGAGATCTTCTCACATATCTTCGAATCTGGAAAACCTACACATTGCACAGTTAGTATTTAATGAAAGGCTTTGGCTAAGCCATCAACGACATGACCACTAGAGTTAATGGCTTAGGCTTACGTCACCGGATTAGAATTAAAACCCAAATTTGATTTTAATGCTTTATTTCCTCTGCAGGGTTTTATTTCCTAAGTCTCAATTGGACCCATTAAATTCTTATCACAACCCTAACAAGAACAAATGATTAAGCTAAGGATTGTATTTGTTGTTATAACTTTAGTTCTAGAGAATTCTTAATTACCAATTCTTATTTATGCATTTGTATATGAATCCAATTGAATGCCTTTCCATATCATTATGGAAAATTTTCTTATTGCAACCCTAACTCTAACACTAATTAAACCTTGAACTTAACCTAATTGAACTCATATTATAACCCTAACTCTAACACTAATTGAACTATAATCGTAACCATAATTGTATAAAAACCCTAGAGAACTCTAATTGAACCCTAACCCTAAAATAGACAATAACCCTTACCTTAATTGAACCCTAACTGCAATCCCAGCCCTAATTTAAGACTAACCTTAACACTGACCTTAATTAAACCCTTATTGAATTATAACCGTAATTGATCCCTAACCCAAATTGAATACTAATTGAACCTTAACCTTAAGTGAATAGCAACCTTAATTAAACTCCAACCATAATCCTATTTGAATTTTGACCCTAATCATAACCATAATTCAACCCTAACCTTAATTGAACCCTAACCCTAAACATGAGTTCAATTAAGTTTAAGGTTCAAATAGGGTTAGACTTTAATTAAAATTAGGTATAGGATTCAATTAGGATTAGGGTTGGGGTTGGGGGTAAAGATTAAGGTTCTATGATAGAGCTTGGGGTTAGTGTTAGGGTTCAATTGGGGCAAGGGTTAGTATTAGGGTTAGGGTTATGGTTCAATTAGGGTTTCATTAATGTTAGTTTTAGAATCATGTTATGTTTAGGGTTGGATATAAAATTAGAGTTAGGTTTGAAGTTAATTATGTTAGTTTTAGGGTTGGGGTTATGGTTAGACTTATAATTAATGTTAGTATTGGGATTAGATTCATCACTTTAATAAAAATAATCTTCTATAAATCATCTTCAATTTTTTTTGAAATTATATAATTTAAAATATTTTCAAACTCTACCTATGTTGATATATATATATAGCAAATCTAAACTCTATGCCACTTATAGTTAACTTGACATTGTGTATGTACAGTTTAAGTTATGAATGTTATAATATAACAAGACGCAGCAAATAAGTTCCCATTTACAAAGTTTTAGAATAGTTTTATTTGTATTTGTTGTGTATTGCAAAAGGCCTGGATCAAACATCATAAATCTCAATTGAACCCATATGCTCGTTTTGTTGATTGTAGAGTAGTGGACAAAAGCATAGCAATATTCATTAGACCAAGACCACAAGGTAGAGGATTAATTAATGAAGTTATTCTTGAATCCTCTTCATAGGAAACATGACCAACTAATTGGTATTCTCTTTTAGCACTAGGATCATACAAAAGTAGAAGCAATAGTTTTAATTTGCTATATATATTTTTTTTATTCAAGGGGTAAATGCTTTTGACCAGAGCTATGAACCGATACAACCATTCAACAATACCAATCTCAACGTAGTTTTAACCTTTATGGTGCCAACAACAATGCCACCTATAAACCAACACACCATACCAATATCTAGCTTAATTTCATATATATTAAACCACTTTTACTTTTGCTAAACTTTTTTTGAAAAAGGCAGTTAGAAGGTGTCATACCTCTACTGCATTTAAGCCAAGATCAATTAGTATTGCACCAGGTTTAAACCAATCACCATGAACCAAATTTGGCTCACCTACTATCTAGAATCACAACTATGTACTATAGACTCATCACTGTGTGAACTGATGTTTATCCAGGGTATTAATTGTTTAACTTAGACATTGATGTGTATACCCTTAGTTTCCAAATCTTCTTGTCTCATTTAAATTTTTGTCGACATCACTATCTCTGGATAATTCATAACCAAATTCTAAGGTCATCTCTAGATGGGCATGCTCTGTGCCAAATATGATGAACTAGGGCATGAATGAACTAAATGTGTTACATATCCGTCAACATTAAATTATTTGGATGATCAGAAAAAACTTCAAGAAAATGTAGACAAAGAGAAAGATTAAATAAAAACTAAATGAGATACACACTTGAGAATCTTTGTTTGGGATTTTCACTACTATTTGGTTCTATGTTATATTATTTTCAAAATTAGAAGTTTTTTTATTATGGTCAATTAGAATAGACTCTATATTTGACTCAAATATTAAAATGCATATATTTAATTTTTATGTTCTTTGAAAATTAAAATTTGTTTTGAAGATAGTTTTTTTTCTAAAATAATTTTATGTGGCTCAAACCCATATTCTTATGAAAAGATCTTGAAGGAAATTATGTTTTTCTTATAAAAAAAAATCTAATAATTAAAATAATTTTTCTTTATATTATTTCCTCTAAATTATTTTACTCAATCAATTTATTTACAATTTTTAAAATCATATACGTTTCATTACTCCAATAAATTAAAGTTTAATATTTTATGATAATATTTTTATTCAAATATTAATATAAAAAAGGGAATCATGTCAATTTTAATTTATATAATTATAAATATATATATTACTAAATTAATACATATATAAATATAATAAATATATATATATATTTTATTTTAATTCAATATAAATATTTAAAATATATATTTACAAGAGGCATAATTCATGGAGAGGTCAAATGGCCTTGTTACTTTTTAAAAAATAATAAAATTTTAATTTTATTATTAATTAATATTTATTTAAAAAAAAAATTATAATATAATATAAAATATATATATATCTTTACAAATATTTAAATTTATTATATATTTATATATATATTAAAATACTTAATATGAACATTTAAATTGGATATGAAAATTTAAACTTGGCTAAAACTAAACATCATTTTTAATTTAAATGAGAAGAAAAAAATCTTTAAATTTAGACTATTTGTTTAATTAATATAATAAAGTTATTTATTTCTTTATTAATTATTAATTAGTTAACATGTTTTATTTCACAAACTAATATATAGTAATTAATATAAGTTGTAAATAGAAGGTGAATTATTTCTAAAACAAATATGATAGAATTTGTGATTGATTTAAATGATTAATTTATTAATATTAATTTCAATTTGATTTAAAAGTAATTACAGTTAATTTTAAAGTTGATTTTTAAAAATAATAAATATTTTATAAAAGTAATTAGTATTTATTCTAAATAATTATTGTAGTCTTAATTCATTTATTTTGCAAAACGTATCTTAGTAATTAGAGTTAGTTCAAATTTTAAAGTAATTGAAAATTTGTTAGTTTAAATATATGTTTAATAAGTGTTGTTTTAGAATTAATTTATGACAAACAGAGGTGATTAGTATTAATTTATTTAAATTATAATATAAAAATAATTTACAAGGTATTCATTTATTTTTAAATAATAATTAATTAATTTATATTAAAAAGTAATTTTTTTGAGTAATTGGTACTAATATTTTGAAAGAATTAACTCAATTAAATTTATGCTATAAATCAATTTAGTATTAAAGGTAATTAAAAATAGTTGAATTTTGATGTTATATTGATTAATTAGTTAGCACTTATTATTCAAAGTATAAATTTTATTAATTATTATTATTATTTTAATAATGCAAAGAAAAATAGTAAATAAATGTTACGTACCCAATGTGAGGGGTAATTAGTAAGTAATTTAATGAAAAGTAATTTATTTT
>VDFB02230133.1:0-16176 GCA_007258455.2 Sequoia sempervirens
TCCGGATCTTATCTAGCTGAGAAACCCAATAATCCCTGGACCTTTTGCCGTAAAGCTGTCCTCCAATGACTTTCAAAGACAAAGGCAACCCATTGCAAACATCTAAGCAATTTTCAACTAAATCTTCAAAGCCTTTTTGTGGCAAGGGCTGTAAGAAGGCATGCCAGCAGAACAGCTGCTTTGCATGAAAATATTGCAGGGGTTGCATTCTGTAAATGGACGTGATGCCCCACTTTGTAAGTACGTCCCCTTCACGTGTTGTAACAATGACCAGACTACCTGATCCGAGGCTCTCCTTTGGGGACAACAGAGCATCCAGTTGATCCTCGTGATCTACATCATCCAAAACTATGAGCACGCGAAGAGTTTTCAACTGATTTACAACAACTCCCGTGCCTTGCTTAACATTGTCAAAAGGCTTAAGATTTTGAATACGGAGGTCTTTCAAGAGTTTCTTCTGCTTGGTATGCAAAGCATTTTTGGATGTAGCATCTCGCACGTCATGCAGAAAACTGGAGCGATAGAAGGAAGAGCTTTTCCTATTGTAAAGCTCTGTTGCGAGTGTAGTTTTACCAGAGCCGCCAAACCCAACGATCCCCACAATTTGTACTTGCTGCTCACTCTCAATATATTCTTGTCGACTTCTTTCAAAGTCTTCTACGATTTCATCCATTCCAACTGGATGTTTGGCCACCTCCAACGGCTCTTTTTTCATCACTCTCAAAACAGAATTCACAATGCTCTTCAACAGCATCCCTTCATCGCTGAACATTTAAAACCAAAATAAATACGATGAAACAGACATATACTGTAGAAGAATGTGCGTACTATGTAAATGGGAGAGGCAGGGTATTTGAATTCTTACCCATTATTGCTGTTGAGCACGTGGCCAGAAAGATTTGAGACTCTTTCGAGCGCCGTTTTCCACTCCTCCACCATGCTTGAGGGGAACCTGCCCCTCTCTTCGTGTTGGGAGAATGCATGTGCATAACATCCTTTCCCTTGAGCCACCCGTCGGAGATCTCTGGGGTCAACATGATAGAACACAGGAAGAATTGGAGTGCCAGTTTTGAGCATAAAGGATAGCTCGGCAAGACACCAGGGAGATTGCGCATAATTCTTTGAAAAAATAGCAATATGAAGTGCCGCAGTGCGCATTGCCTCCTGTATTTCATCTGGTATGGAATCGCCCAACTCCAGCTTTTCACCATCTAGAAAAGCATGTAAGCCAAGCAAATCTAAGGTGTGATAGATAGTGCTGGCTAATTTGTGCTTAACATCACAACCACGATGATTGATGAACACATCCCATGGTCCCTTCTTTATTACTGTTGAGCACGGTGAGGATGCTTGCGGCGTAATCCCATCAAACGGGTTTTCTGGTTTTCTCTTATCCTGCCGAGCTGTGGATGTGGAAGACTCTCCCAGCTCCATCTGACGCTGCACAGCTGTGGATGTGGAATAATTTTGCAGCTCTATCTAACGCTGCCCATTGAAAGAAAAGAAAAAGAAATCAATCACTAAACTGACATAATTTCCCATGGTCTTGAATTGTAAATGAAAGGAGATTAGAGACCAATCGCTGAATTGAGAACAACAAATGGAATGGGTAGGGGAAAGGAATACCTTGTCAAGTGTTAAAGCCCAATGGAAGGGGTAACACCGTGAAGTAGAGAGAAATAAATCGATCACTGAAATATATATTTCTGGCTAATTTGTACTTAGTATCACAACCGTGATGATTTATAAACAAATCCCATAGCCGCTTCTTCATTACTGATGAAGATGCGTGCCGCGTACTTCCATCAAACGGGTTTTCTGTTTTTCTCTCATCCTGCCAAGCGCTGGATGTGGACGAATTAGCCAGCTCCATGTGATCCTCCCGATCCGTTGAAGGGAGGCAATTTCCCATGGACTTGATTTTTAAAAGGAAAATAGGCACAAGAGACCAATCGCTGAATAGAGAGCAACTCATGGAACATCGTGTAAGATTTGAAAGCCTAATGAAAAGGCTAATATCCGCGAAGATCGATCAGCGACGTAGTTTACAAGGCGATGGTAGCATTCGGTCGTACATTGTGTAAAGAAAAATCTATAGCCTTCAGCGACCACAATGGTATGGAAAAAGTATCTTTGAATTCTTTGTTTCACGATTTATATAACTAGCAATTGCACCTTGGTGCAATGGAGTAGCGAGAAGGTGTGGAAGGTCAATTATGAAATAAATATTTTTGTTATTTTGTTATAATTTTGTGTAGTGCGGGAGGTCAATTGATAGGTCATTGAGGAAATGATGTTGTTTGTTCAATTGAGTTTTCAATGGACAAGTGATAGCTTCAAATAAACTATGCATTCACTTACACGATCCGGACATGAATGAAACAAAATGATTTGTATTTTTAATAGAACACAATGATTGTTTTATTATTTTTTAAAATATATTGATTTAAAACATAATATAATTAAACGAACTATCCACAATGTTCACTTGTTAAAAATGAAAAACTTTAAATTGAGGTTTTACATATTTTAAGCAACACTTGATTAAAAAATCCAATAACAATTAAGTGTTTATTCAAATTTACCACTTTTAGATGATAATTTACTATATATAATTATAAATCAAAATGTATATATGTGTAATGGTTGAATTTGCATATTTATGTGATTATTTTATGCGAATGATTCAATATATTTATATATCTATAAATGACATACTTTTGTGTAATATTGGTTTCATTCTTTTGACCTTCACATATCCCTATATACACACATTTGCATAAATTTATTTATATTTTATCTATTTCTACACATCCATCTATATAGACAACATTATTGGATCCTCCGTGATTAAACATTCATCCCTTATAAATACTTTACCATTTCATCATCTTAGGTCATGTCTATGGGTGGAAGATTGATCACACATCTACAAATCTAACCCTAAATTTCTAAAATTCAAATTTTAAAATTGTCTTACTTTTGGCCATTACGCTAGCCATTATGAGTTGACAAAGACATTAGTTTGCATTCATTATATCATCCAAGCATCAAATTTGATCATCTAATCCTAGAGCATTTAATGAGCAATGATGTTAGGAGAATGCTTTGGTTAGGTGCACTAAAGTGACTCAAAGTCTACATATTCATAGTAGGGTGTGTTTTTTGTTGATCATTTGCTTGATTGTAAAACTTATTAGGAACACTAAAGTTGAGATGTGACCTAAAAGACATCCACATATCAATATCAAATGCTAAACCCTTAGAAAATAGCATCTAAACTACAATTGTTCACTCCTTGGTTGTGTAGGAGAGAAGGGATGACAGTAGCATCTCATGTGTATGCGAGATCAACATATTCAAACCTAGAAATATAGAAAGTTAGATGCCTGCAATTATTCACTTTCTATATATGTTTTTTTTGGTATCTCTATATATGTTAATCATTTTATGCTTTTAAAGATACTTGACAATTACAATTTCTAAAGTGAATGTAGCATTTAATTGTCATTTTTTGAATTTAAATCATGATAAATAACAAAAAGAAATATATTCTAATACCACATAACATGATCAATATTATAATCAAATTTCTAGAATATATCTTTATTTGAGAAGGTTTAGACAAACCATTTCTTATAATCCAAACACTTTTAAGTCCCACTAAATATTATATCCTTAATGCTTATTTGGCTTCCTAATTCTTGTCGTGGGAATTTTCATTATCATGAGAGATGGGTTCTTGTGGGCCACTACTCATGAAACATGGAGTCAATGGTTGACTCAAAACTGCTGCGGTTGATCATTGCTTGGCCGCCAATTTGAATGCAGCTATGGAAAATACCTCCTACTTATCAAGCTGATAATAAAGGAATCCTATAATGAATGGTTTCATAAGGCACAACACTTGCTAAAGGTTTTGCAAATGGGGTTACAAGCTAAGTGGGTTTAACCTTGGAGAGAACTCTATGGTTAAGCATGCTTGAGCTGGAGTAGTACTGGGATGGGTGACCTCCTTGGAAGGCCCAGTGCTTCACCTCTGTGAGCATCACCTATATGAAATGAGTGCTAAGTGGACCATTCATTATCATGAGAGATGGGTTCTTGAGAACCACTACTCATGAAACACGGGTCAATGAGTTTGACTTGAAACTACACAATTGAATCCTAATAGCAATATCATAATTCCTAATTCTTACTGTACAAAAATTTTTATGAGATATTACGATATCAAGCATTGCAATCACGGGTCTCAAAGGGCTTTATGTAAAAATAAAAGTGGAAAGCTCGAGTTCTACAAATGTGAAACCCTTAAAACTTAAGGCTTGTGGATTTTACAAAAGCGAAACCCTTAGAACAATGGTATATCTACACACAATATTCAATGAAGTAAAACTATAGTTGGGATCGTCTAGATCTGCAAAATGGTTCGCGATGCTTTGGTACATTACGCATTATTAAGACTTCCATGTACCTTGGTAGGTTTCTCGACACCACATTTCTTTAATTTAATATCCTAAAATGTTAGGTGATCTCTCCATAATGCTAGCAATAATAGATTTCCATAATCCATGTAGAATATTGTAAAGAGTTTCTGGATTAGATTGTGTCAAAAATTTTTGCATAACGTTTTGAATCACACTCTATGATTCATCATCAGGATAGAAGAGAGCATAGGAATCACAGAGTGTGATTCAAAACGTTATACAATTTTTTTTGACACAATCTAATCCATAAACTCTTACAATATTCTCCACAATCTTTCAATGGCGGTTTCTCTTGTTCTTCTACGACTTGAATATCCTTTCCCAAGAAAAATATGAAGTGGCCATTTGGAAATAGTTATTAGGAACGCCACGTCGCTAAATGAACTGCATGGCTTCCACATGTGGAGTTGCATGTCTTGTTTGGTTCGATTCATTTCTAATGCATTACGACCTGCATTTTTCTTTTCACATTAATTTTTGAGACTAATATTTTGAATGTATGCCCATGAGACCACCATTTGCTCATGAGTTTCTAAAGTCTTTTCTTCGAATCCATTTTTTATAAATTTTGCAACGAAGGCGTCTACAGATCACATTTCTTTGAGTAACTCTATCAAATATTCACATGCATTGTCCATATTTTGCTTCATGGTTCACATATAAATCTGGCTTGTCAAACGCTTCAGGTGCCCTGTTTGTGATTCCAGTGTTCATACATGTCTAGCGTAGTATTTCCATGTAGAATACCTAACATGAATCCACATCCCAATTACCTTCTGCATAAATAGACTGAAAGCATATATATTAAGTATAAGTTCTTAAGGGTTCTGAATTTTAATAACCTAGTTTGTATTTTCTGATGATCCTTCCTTACAGCAATGATCTTTACAGCACCGCCTTAATTTGTAGGGTTTTTGAAGACAATATCTCTAGATAATGATGATACTATTGTGACGGGTGACTCATATTTTGTTTTATCACCATGCTTTTGAAAATGTATACTGTTATTCTTAAGATTGGGGAATGCAGATTGTTATGAAGGATAAGATTTGTGGAAGCAGTTGGGTGAGCATCATTCGGAAGAATCAAGCCAGAAGTTATTAGCATGAATGATTGGCATATCAGTGAGATTGGGTTTTCAACTCGTGTGGATTCAGAATTGGTGTAAAATGATTGTGCTAACAGTGCAGTTGCAGTGAATCCTGAATCCACAATCATGAATGGTCTCCCTGTAACTCGATCTCCCTGTTGGGCCTCTCACCCGGCGGTCTCAGGCTAAGAATGGACTCTTCTTCCTCATCCTCATTCTGAGGGAGGCGTAGCCTGTGGGAGGAGGAGGAGGAGGATGAAGTCACAGAGTCTTGCGCCAAGAAAGGAATCGCTGTGGGTAAGTGGGAAAGGTTAGGGGATCATTCTGCTTGCCCGTTCAAGTTTTTCAACGTGAACTTGTGCTAATCACACTAGAAACAGTAATGAGTACAAATAAGGAATGTGCTGGTATATACAGTACACTACACACCACTCCATGTTAGCATCTCTAGGGTAATGGGAATCCATGCAGGAATTGGAATTGTATTGTTAGAAGCAAGCGCAGGCCAGCTATTGAACTTATCTGTCGAGCAGCTTTGAAATACAAATCGGTCACTGTACAAGCGGGACTTTTAATAAATGCAATGAGTCCAGCCATTGGTCAAATCGTACGGTGGCAGAGGAAAAATCTTTACATGCCCTTGGAACGGAGAAAAACTATTGGTGGAAATAAAGCGAAAATAACACTGACGCCAAAATAAACGATAAAAATGCACGGAAAAGATTGGACGGACGAAATCATTTGTATCGTCTCCCGAGGAGTTTCAGCTGTTGATAGGGAAAAACAGGTCCCCTCTTCTCAAATTGGATACGCCTTCAGCATAAATTATAATTTTAAAAAGGTTATACTATTTGAAAGGGGAGTTTTTTAATAGATTATCGAATAGGTTTTATTTTAATTAGATTAAGTTTATTATTTCACGATCTATCATAAATGTGTCTTTGAATTCTTTTGTTTACTATTTATATAATTATAATTTTAAAAAAGGTTGTATTATTTGAAAGGAGAGTTTTTTTTTATAGATTATCAAAATTTCTATATGTTTTTATTTTAATTTGATAATTTTTATTATTTGAAGGACAATTTCAAATAATTAACTATTACAAAACTATTGCTAAATAGATAAAGTCAACTATCAAATTTAGATCTTAATTTTTCATGTAGAATTTTAGAAAGTTAAAGATTAATTATGATTAATGTCTCTAGATAAAAAAGATTGCCAATCACAAGAATTAAATTGGAATAAATTAATTGATGATCAAAGCATACAATAGAAATAAATCAAATAGAGATAACAAATAATGGTTAGAAAGTAATTCAATATATGTATTTTTTCAATGATAAAAAAAAGATAACAGTTTGGTTTTATGTCGAATTTGTAAAATGTTATTGTGGTATATTTAGTAATGATAGACTATTAAATAACTTGTATCTTCCTTGGTTTAATTTTACATTAAAGAAATGATATTAATACTTGTACATTCAACACTAATTTGTGGATTTGAACTCTACTTGTGAAAAAAATGTGTATGCTTTTGATCTCTTGAGCTCTACTTTCTTTGAGTATCTAGATATGTAATGACAAATGTGGTGGCCTATAGATACCATTGTATTTTTGACATGCAAGGTATGCTCTTCTTAGTCTGACTCCTTGAGTTTATTTAAGGGTGTAGACAAGATTGAAGACACACAAAGAAAGTGTGTAATATGCTTAGTTTGCTCTACAAATGTAGATGTTGTAGGTGGTTAAATAATGATATACCACATGCTCAATTTGTTGTATTAGAACTTAATTTAATGTTTAACAAGGTGTAGACACCTAAAATTGACACATTATCAATGACCTAATAACCTAACCATTTCCTCTATAATTAATTGAATAAAAACCTATTTGTTCACATATGTATTTATATGTTTATATGTGTATGCTTATGTATAAATATAACACATAAACATGCTAATATTTTGTTATATGTTTTTACCATATTATATAAGCATAACCATACATGTTTTTACATTTTATTTATACATATGTTTATAATTGTACATTTATTCTTTTAATTTTTGTATATATGACTCTTCCTTTGTTTATATATTGTATTTATGTACTTATGTTCATCTATGTTTATGTGTGACTATAATTTGTTAGGATATACAATTATGCACACATTTATATATGTATGTAAATACTTAGTATTTGTTTATACTTTCTGGTTTATACATGTACACTTATGCTATATTAGTATATTTACATATGCTTAAATATAATAAGTTTATCCATATATTATGAGCATATTATATACCTGTATATGTTTATATATGTTATTGATATGTTTATACATGTTTATACACATATATGCTTATATGGATGTTTATTTATTTATATCACATTTTCCAAGTTATGTTTTTATGTTTTGTATGTTATTATATTATTTTTGTTTATATCACAATCATATGTGTATAATATATTTGTTTATAGTATATTTATTCTCTTGAATTTATAATTCTTCTCTCTTAGCTCATCTCCTCCACCCTCCATAAGGCTAATTTGCACTCATTTTTCACATTTTTCCTCTTCCTAATGATGGACCACTGTGTGGTCCGAAATGTCAAAAGAAAAAAAAACATAGTTGAATCCAAAAGCTTACTCTATAATATCATGAACTATGGAAAACTCATATCAACTAAATCCCCATTTACCCAATTAATCATCTAATTTTTATCACCTTATTAATTAAATAATATTTTATTATTTAATTAATAAATTCATCATTCATCACTATTCACCTAATCTTGTTCCTAGCCTAAATCATTAAGCAACCTTATTTTATAGTCCACTTTATATAGATACATAAAAATATTACTTTTACCTAAGTTCTCCATGCCCTTTCCAAAAATTAAATAAATATACCTCTTTATTTAATTATCTTTTCCATCTACTTTTTATTAGTGACTTGCACTCACTAATCTCGATCAAAATATCTCAAATATTGAACATCCCCACATGTGTACATAGGTATGGGATGTGTACACAAGGAATGGCCTCTTTGTACATGTGAAATTACCTCCATACAATGTCACATTGGTCAAAGGAATTTACCATCTCTCAAGGGTACTAGACCAAGTACCCTTTTCCATCTCACCCCTCCATTTTCTCTAAAGGGATTCTCAACAATAAATTCCCCTTTAACCTTGGACTTGACCTTATCCAACAACCAAATAATGACACTTGTCTTCTCCTCATCCTCCAAAGGCTCTCAATTAATAGGAGCCTTTGATCTCTAATTTTGATCCTAGCCATCCAATTCTTGAGCCAAAAATATATAAATTAAAACTAACTCAAGTTATTTTAATCTAACCTCATAATGCAATTTTATGTTTCTATTGAAGGCACATAAATACCACCAAATCAATCATATTTGAGCACAAATACCATATATTTGGTGTAATAGGAGTTGGTGTTGGTGATATTTTATTTTGTTTTCATCAATGTTTACTAATTATTTTTCTTAACCTAAGTATTTCGTGTATTTTGGGTAGAATGGGTTAACATTGTTTAAAATAATTCTTGAATGCTTAAAATTATATGTACACATTTATGGCATGCTAGTTGGGACCCATGTCCCTTTTATTATTCATTTTCAGTTGTTTTAGCTATTTTAAGCTTGTTGGTTATAGTTCAACAAAATTTCTCTATGTTCTTGGAATATTTTGATGAATTAGTGTATCCACTCTAGACCCCTCTACTATGCATTTTTCATGATTTAACACATTAACATTTAATTTTTGAATAGGGGGTCAAATTTATAGGCCACTATGCTATACACATTTGAATCCTAATCTAAGTATTTATATGAATTGCACATTGTCTTATTGGTTTTTACAACTTTGACATAGTTCAACAGTCTCACTTTACATTTTGGTGGCCCTGATATAAATTGGGAAATCTGACTATTGACCCCTTTTAAATATATTATTTAGCAATTTATATGATGAATTGCTATTTTTTTCAAAAATAAATTTTGTAATGGGTCATGCTATCAAAATTTTATCTTGAACATGCTCAAATTGACCTTTCATCTATTTTTTCCATTTTTTGCATAGGAGAAACCACTTCAATGGCTACACTCTACCTCTTAGTATATCCACCACCAATTAATGCATTCTCATATATCATATCATGACAGACCTACTCTATCTTTTAGTGAGTGCACTACATATCTTAGTAGTTCTTCCCTCAAGTATAATTTTCCAAATTCTACCATTTGGTGTATTCATGCCCTATTTTAGAAATTCTTCCATTTCTTGACTTCTTGGGCTTATTGGCGCTACCATGGTTCATAATACAATTCCTTTATTTTTAGCATTTAATCTTGTTTAACCCCCTTGCACTAATCATTTCTTTATTGTGCATTGCCATTTAACATTGAATCTTGTGGATAAATCATATGTCTAAGAAAATAATATTAAACTACTAATGCTTTTGGTTATAGAAAACAATTGTTGAAGAAAAATAATGTATCACAAATCTCTAGGAAAACATTAATTTTTTGAAAGGAATTAATCTTTGATGTCGTGTTTTTGAGGCCATACTCAAGTGTATAGTCTCTCCTCACACCCTTGGGTGATCTTGGAGATCAAAATATTAGATTTGATCTCTTTTCTTTTATCCTAAGGACTCAAATTGTGTATTCCCTCCCCTTATGTTCATGTGATCTTGGGTGACCAAAAGTGATTGAATAATTCTTATATGGAACTTCCTAGGGATTTCATCACCTTAGGGTATGACCCTAACTCTAACATTACATTAGAGCCTAAAAAGTGGGGTGAATTAAAACACATGGCCCTTGGAAGTGGAATATTATCAATCAAGCTAATCCCCCATGAAGTTTATACCTTAGGGTAGTGAAGGTTAATGGTGGGTTACTTCACTTTTTAGGTTGTTTGACTTGGTTCCATTTCATTGATGTAGATTTGGCCTCAAGTACCCTTGCCATATTTGAGGATGAACATAGCAATATTCACTCATCCTAGATAGGAACCAATCAACCATCCTTTATTTTGGTACACCAACAAGTGATCTTAGCTAGAAAATAGGACAGTAGAGACAACACCATGAAAAAATACCACATCTTTCCATAAAACCACTTACAAAGCATAATATTATAAAGATTTCATCTAGACTAGGGGTACCATAGATGGGTGATGTCCCATTCCTTAGATATGAAGGTAGGGAAAGATATGAATGATAGAAAGTAAGCAAGTATAAGGAAGAGAGAACATAGGAATCTATGTAAGAACTGTATACAAGTTTGTATATGTATGAATATTAGATAAGAGATGAGCACGAGTATAGGGGAAGATATAAAATTGTACTATTTTTGATCTGATTAATGCAATGGACACTAAAATTCTATCTATATAATGTTATCTATTATTTTGTCAATGTATAAGTTATTCCTATGTCTGATTCTATTGGTGTTTAAATTTATATGTCTGAGTATGAGGTATAAACTACAACACTTAGAAAGTACTTGGGGCTCATAACTTTGGTCTATGTTTCCCTAGATTTATTGCTTACATTGGTTCTATTTCCAATACCCTAGTTAGGTAATATAAATGACAGTAACACCCAAATTTTTAAAATCAAAGATAGAGAAAGAAAATAAAATCAAGGTGATGCTCATTGCATCTAGGTGATGCTCAGAGGTGAAGCAGGTGCTTCACCGGTGCTTCACCTTTGTGAGCATCACCTAGATGCAATAGTGCTAAGTGGACCATTAGGTCATCATGAGAGTTGGGTTCGAGTGAACCACTACTCATGAAACATGGGTCAATGAGTTTGACATGAAACTACGGTTGAATCGATAGCAATATCATAACTTATATGTACTAACTAAAAATTCATGTAATTATTATTCTATGAATTAGTAAAGAAACAATGCATAGATTTTTTTTCATATTTTTATGAATTTAGTACTTAGTATTAATTTGGTTTGTAGTTAATAAACATCGATTTATGTAATTCCTATTCTATGAATTGAAAAGTATCTAATAGAAATGTTTTAAAATGTAAATGTAAACATGCCAAGTTAACAAAAAATTGAAATTGTATTAATATGAAAAACTTAAATGACAAATACCTCTACAAAGATTTTCTTGACAGTAACTATCCTCTACCACAAAATTCTACACCTATAAACAACAATATGCCGCATTCAATTATAATTCATATCATAGATAACAATTTGTGAACCCTAATTTCATTATTGTATATTTTTTACTATTTCATTTATTAAATTGTATGATTATTCACACAACTGAATAATTGTTCTAGTTGAAATAGGTACCCAAGGTAAGGGCTGCTGGGTTGGGTCGCGGGGACACCCCTCTTGTATTAAAAAAAAAATTGTTCTAGTTGAAATATTTTATTTACTACCAGTAATAAAAAATATGTAATGTTATTTTTCAATATTACAATTTAATAATGTTAGACTATCATGAAATTATAATATTATTCATTTTATTAAATCGTATATTATAATTCATAACTCATATCATAAATAACAATTTGTGAACCCTAATTTTATTACTATATATTTTTTACTATTTCATTTACTAAACTGTATGATTATTCACACAACTGAATAATTGTTCTAGTAAAAATATTCACACAGAGAAATTGTAATATTATTCATTTTATTATTCACATATATTTTAGCATGAAACAAACACATACCAAAATTAACAATAATATCAACTAGCTCATAGATGTGGCTTTACAAAGAGTTTGGAAGAGTTGCTGAAAACCTTCCACAATCCTGCCTCTCTCTCCAACTATTAGCCACCCATGAAATACTTCAGCAGAATCAATTGTAGAACCTATTGGTGCACGTATTGATGCTTGAAGATAGCGCCCACCGTCCTTAATAAGGGGGGGAACTTCTCTGAAGACACTTATGACCACCCAGTCTCCCTCGCTCAACTTTACTTGAGTAAGTTCTCCTTCCTTAATACCTATATAACCACCATCAACGGAACGGACAAGATAACACACCATAGCCGCATTGGCCAAATTTGTCTCCCCGCATGTTAAACGCCACCGTCTCATTGGACCGACAAATGAGTCAACCACGGCAAGGCCAGGAAAAGTGAACGAATCCAAAATTGACTCAACACCAGGAAAGATCTTTCCACATACTGTCATTTCCCATGGCCACTTCTGCAAATCAGTTGCAAAACACTTCAGTTAAACAAAACAATTTTCTTTCAGAATAACAATTTCATATTTTTAGCAACCTCTGTTACCTCTTTCTGTATGCTTTGAATGCAAGCTTCAAAAGCTGATATGTTGTCTGCACTCAGATTCAGCGTCCGCAGTCTCTCCGTGCCCCGCAAACTGTGTATACCAGGTACCATCCGACACGTCCTTACACGCAAATTCTTCAGGGACGTCAAATGATCTAAACCTTCTATTTGCTTTATTGTAAAGCAATCTTCCACATAAAGATTATTTAAGGAAACTAATCCTGCCAAACTCGGCATCTCATATAACTTTGGGCAACTTTCAAGTGTAAGAGTGGTCAAGCGGGACAAGTTTCCCAAAGAAGTTGGCAAACTTTCCAACAATTCACACCCAACAATTTCGAGCCCTTCCAATTTGTTCAAGTGACCAATGCTAGGTGGTAACTCCCTTAAGCTCTTGGTGCATCTTAAATCAAGCTTTCTTAGAGAAGCCTGATCTGTGATATTGTGAGGCAATTCTTGTAATTCATAGCAATATGAAACATCAAAAACCTTGAGGCTTGTTATGTTTACCAAAATATCTGATTCTAAGGTGAGTTTGTGACATTGAGATAAACAGAGATATTCGAGGTGTATCAGCTGCTTAAAAGACACAGGCAACATCTTTAAACTCGAACAATCACTCAAATCTATATACCGTAGGCTTACCAAATCCCCAAAATGGTTAGGTAGACTTGATAGAGTGTGCCATCCATTTAAGGTCAGATCTTCCAGCGAGTGAAGTCGACAAAACTCTTTTGGCAGGCTCGATAGTGGTCCCCGGTAATCAACTAAGGATAGTCTTCTCAAATGCTTGAGATGGCCTATAGACCTGGGAAAACTTTGGAGCTTGTGGGCTTTTTCAATTAGCAGCTCTCTCAATTGCAAAGGAGGCTGCGCACAACCAATTTTCAATTCTATTGAGATAAAACATAAAAACATTCAAAAAGAACAAAAGCATTCACTCTAATTGGAAAATAGCAAAGCTAATTTCTTACATGTGCGTCATCCCACAATGCTTCCAAGAACTCTAAAGAAATAAGCTCTAGAACTCTAATGTTCTCCAGTGAGAGCCACGATGGAATACATCTGTGCTCAAATTGAGACCATCGAAGCCACAAAAGGCCTCTCGATAGCTCCCCAAATTCTTGGGTAAAATCATTTCCTTTAACAACAAGAAGTTGTAATTCAACCCGAACATTTGAGATTCTCATCATCTCCATGTACTCCTTGAAAGGCTGCGGGCAGTCAAGACTGTTGGATCTTCCCCAGTTATCAACTGTGGCGGCCATTATCCCCCGAATCGGCATTCCTCGCTAAGTGGTAAAAAGCAACAAATTAACGTCAAACCAATTAGGGGAAAACACAAAAAAAGAAAGACTTGAAAGACAAACAAGGTTTTCACGCTATGATTAATGACCGGAAATATTTAATTTTACCTGAATGTGGATATTCTGTCTCTGAAACCAGAATCGCGATGGTGAGTGTGTCTTTGCAATTTGTCTTCTCAAATCCCTGAGGTGATCGTGCATCCTTATACGCTCTTCATCGTCTACCTCAACAAGGCACTTGTTCTGAAGCGTTTCCCAACTATATAGACCGCTCCAGCCTGATCCATCCCACACAGCAATTGCCGAACTTCTACTTTCACCAATAAAGAAACATGCAATATCCAAGAATATTTCTTGTTCATCTTCATCGAGCGCATCATAACTTACTTTTAGCCTCTGCAAAATTTCCTTGGGCAATATTCTCCGGATCTTATCTAGCTGAGAAACCCAATAATCCCTGGACCTTTTGCCGTAAAGCTGTCCTCCAATGACTTTCAAAGACAAAGGCAACCCATTGCAAACATCTAAGCAATTTTCAACTAAATCTTCAAAGCCTTTTTGTGGCAAGGGCTGTAAGAAGGCATGCCAGCAGAACAGCTGCTTTGCATGAAAATATTGCAGGGGTTGCATTCTGTAAATGGACGTGATGCCCCACTTTGTAAGTACGTCCCCTTCACGTGTTGTAACAATGACCAGACTACCTGATCCGAGGCTCTCCTTTGGGGACAACAGAGCATCCAGTTGATCCTCGTGATCTACATCATCCAAAACTATGAGCACGCGAAGAGTTTTCAACTGATTTACAACAACTCCCGTGCCTTGCTTAACATTGTCAAAAGGCTTAAGATTTTGGATACGGAGGTCCTTCAAGAGTTTCTTCTGCTTGGTATGCAAAGCATTTTTGGATGTAGCATCTCGCACGTCATGCAGAAAACTGGAGCGATAGAAGGAAGAGCTTTTCCTATTGTAAAGCTCTGTTGCGAGTGTAGTTTTACCAGAGCCGCCAAACCCAACGATCCCCACAATTTGTACTTGCTGCTCACTCTCAATATATTCTTGTCGACTTCTTTCAAAGTCTTCTACGATTTCATCCATTCCAACTGGATGTTTGGCCACCTCCAACGGCTCTTTTTTCATCACTCTCAAAACAGAATTCACAATGCTCTTCAACAGCATCCCTTCATCGCTGAACATTTAAAACCAAAATAAATACGATGAAACAGACATATACTGTAGAAGAATGTGCGTACTATGTAAATGGGAGAGGCAGGGTATTTGAATTCTTACCCATTATTGCTGTTGAGCACGTGGCCAGAAAGATTTGAGACTCTTTCGAGCGCCGTTTTCCACTCCTCCACCATGCTTGAGGGGAACCTGCCCCTCTCTTCGTGTTGGGAGAATGCATGTGCATAACATCCTTTCCCTTGAGCCACCCGTCGGAGATCTCTGGGGTCAACATGATAGAACACAGGAAGAATTGGAGTGCCAGTTTTGAGCATAAAGGATAGCTCGGCAAGACACCAGGGAGATTGCGCATAGTTCTTTGAAAAAATAGCAATATGAAGTGCCGCAGTGCGCATTGCCTCCTGTATTTCATCTGGTATGGAATCGCCCAACTCCAGCTTTTCACCATCTAGAAAAGCATGTAAGCCAAGCAAATCTAAGGTGTGATAGATAGTGCTGGCTAATTTGTGCTTAACATCACAACCACGATGATTGATGAACACATCCCATGGTCCGTTCTTCATTACTGTTGAGCATGGTGAGGATGCTTGCAGCGTAATCCCATCAAACGGGTTTTCTGGTTTTATCTTATCCTGCCGAGCTCTGGATGTGGAAGACTCTCCCAGCTCCATCTGACGCTGCACAGCTGTGGATGTGGAAGAATTTTCGAGCTCTATCTAACGCTGCCCATTGAAAGAAAAGAAGAATGAAAGAAATCAATCACTGAAATGACATAATTTCCCATAGTCTTGAATTGTAA
>VDFB02230134.1:0-11848 GCA_007258455.2 Sequoia sempervirens
AGCCTTGCAAAAATACCAAGCACGACAAGAAGCAACATTACTAGCCAAACAACAAGTGTCATTAGCACAACATCAATGTGACCAACAAGTGTTGTTGGCACAAAAAAAACAAGTGTTGTTGGCACATCAACAACATGATCAACAACAAAATTTGTTGGCGCAATAGCAGCAAGACCAAAAAAAAGCATTGTTGGCACAACAACAAAAGCAAGCATATCAACAAGCCTTGATCATGTAGCAAAGCTCACAAAAAAATCCCACCAACACACCCAACACTCCACCCATCACTCAAACACCTCGACCACTCCAAAAAACATTCACTCCACCCCCTAACCTGCAAGATGTCATGACAACACAAATCAAACTACACTCACATCAAGTGCTCGACCTCCAATTAGGGAAAACAACAAAGACACCCAACAACTTGTGTCCATATATGTTTGACAAGAGCATTGAAATGGTACCATTCTCAAATGGGTTTGAAATCCCTAAATTCGAAAAATATCATGGGCTTGGTAACCCTAAAGATCATATTAGGGAATTTCAAATACATTGCATGGAGGTTGCATATGAAAATACATATCTGATGTGGCTATTTCCTCAAAGTTTGGCTAGTCCCGCCATGGAGTGGTTCTCCGACCTTCCTCCTGGCATCAAAAAGTTCTAAGAGATCGTAGACACATTCATAAAAAACTACGCCTTCAGTATTGGTATAGATGTTAGTCTAGAGGAACTATTTGCACTTAAACAAGCTAAGGAGGAATCACTCACTTCCTTCTGACAAAGATGGTGATCCAAGGCCAATAGAAGCAAATGGGCCATGCCTGAAGAATAGCAAGTTTGCGCCATCATCACCAACCTTGAGAAAACCTTGGCATTTCATCTTAAGGTGCAATGTATCACCACTTAAGACCAACTGATCTGCAAGGCACTCAACATCAAACGAGCCCTTATTCCACAAGGGGGAACACCTTTATATCAAGAAAATAAATACAATCACCCATCCACCATCTACAATGAGAAACCTCGCACGTAGGAAAGAAACAAGAATGTCACCAATGACTGTGTGGTGGACTCTAAGGTCATAATCAATGCTCTGAAGCAAAACACCCAAACCTGCCAACAACCACAAAACAACACACAAACCAATGTGGTATAAAAACAACTAGCCAACAATCAGGTCAACAACCTAAATAATCAAGGGAGACAACCTCCGTGAAACATAAATCCCCCCAAGCGAAAGTACACCACCCTTGGGGAACCCATTGAAGTTGTCATGAAGAAACTAATAAATGAAAATCTCATCAAGATTCCCACTTATGAGAACTATCAGGAACCCCAAGTAAAACCACTATGGTACAATGAGAATCACCTTTTTAATTTTCACAAAATCAAGGGGCACACAAAAACTAGTTGCACAAGGTTGAAAAATCTAATCCAAGACCTCATTGATGACAATATCATAAATGCTGAGCAACCAGTTGGGAATTAGAACTTTAAAATATACACGAATCCAATGTCGGATCATAACCAAGGAAACAACCATGGAAAAAAAAGTATGTCAATGTGAACCATGTGTATGACCATCAAAGGAGCCAAAGTTGATTGTGGAGTCATCACATGCGGCAGAAAGGTCGCCATTTTTGGACCATCACAGCAACCTAGGGCATCCACTTCCAATCCAAGAACTATTCCTAATGACTATAATGTGCTAGATCAACTAAAAAGAACTCTAGCTCAGATCTCCATCATGGAGTTGCTGATGATATCGCCCACACACAAAAAAAATCCTAGAGGAAGCATTAGCTTCATCTACCATCTTTGTGGATCTCGATGCTAACCAGTTCCAAGCTATGGTTAGAAATATCACCACCTCAAGCCTCCTAACGTTCTCTAATCAGGGCTTCCCCGCACAACCATCTCAAAATCATGCACTCGACCTTGAAGTCCTAGTTCATAAAAACAAAGTCAAAAGGGTCTTAGTGGATGGGGGTGCAGGTCTCAATGTTTTCCCCTAAAATTAATAAAGAATTTGGGATTCTCAGAAGATGTCATTGAAAAGGGAAAGGGAATCATCATTAGAGCATATGCTAATCAAGAAAGAGTGTCTCAAGGCACTATTTAGGTCTCTATTCAAGTAGGGCCAGCCATTATGGAAACCACATGTTAGGTCCTTGACCTTGATTTACCCTATAATATCCTTCTAGGGCATCCATGGATCCATGGGATGCAAGCAGTTGCTTCCACCTTCCATCAGTGCATCAAGTTCCCATACCAAAATCATGAGGTCACAATTCATGGTGATCCTGAGCCCTTTGCCTACTACAAGAGCCTAGAAGCAAAATATTATTAAATCCCCCAAGTTCCAAAAAATGATGAAGGCCCCACCACTCCATATGTAGACCCAACTACATTAGCCTCCATTTCTAAGAAAAATTCACCCGCCATCCCTAACATATTTGAAATCAAGGTCATTATCCAGGACAATGGATGTGGGGATTACAGAATGAAGAAAAGTTCTTTTGTCATAGGGGAGTTACCTCAATCTCCTATGACTCATGGGCAACCCCAACCAGCTAAAACACCATCCCATACTTTCAAACATGACCCCTCTAGATTCAGGTCTTGGGGGGATCTAAGCTGAGAGATAGTGGACGAAAGAGACATATCTAGTCTCTTATATCAAGATGAAGGCTTGTGCCTGATCTTCTAATGGATGAAAGTAGCAAAGGACTACAAATGATGCTCGGTATGGGTTATGACCAAAATAAGAAACTTGGGCAGAATGACAATGGCCTATTTGAACCCCTTATTCTGGAGAAGTGACTAAGAAACCTTGGTCTTAGATGTACCCCTCCAAAGGTGACCATACATGGAAAAGGTGCCTCAGTTAGAAGGGTCAAATCTCCTCCTCAGCAATCAGCAGCCACCCTTCAATTATCGGTATCCATAGGTCTACCCTTAGACAACTTTACCTTTGACATAACTAATGTGTGTAGTAGTGATGAGGATCCCATAACTGACTTGCCTATGCTTTTTGAAGATTCCTCCTTGTTCATGATTAGTACCATGTATTTTGAGTCAGACCATCCAACCCATGAAATAAACCTAGTATATCCCCAAGTCATCGATTATGACCAATGATGACCTCCAATTCTGGGCACTTTAAAAAATGATGAGGCGCTCTTGGAATTCATGGGATTATTGGATACGGTACCATATGGAGATCAAAAGGTTGGGTTCAAAATCATACTAGACACACAATCCTATTATGGGGAAACAATTGAATCCTTAAGTCGCAAAAGCAAAAATCTAAGAATAATCTCTAAGTTTTTGAGTGAAAACCACACTGTGGCACTCTCTGACTTGAAAACAATAAAAATAAAGGACGTATCCAATGGTGAAAACCTCTCTAAGGCATCATAGGATGAAGGATTAAATCTTCATCTTAGTGCAATTCATCAAGAGAAGTCAACAGTATTAGCCGAGAAGTGCAATCCAGTTAACTTGGGAACAATGGAACTACCACACATAACATTCTATGTAGTCACTTATCATAGAAGAATGGGAACTTTTGGCTGCATTCCTAAAAGAAAGAAAGAAAAACTTTGCATGGACCTATGCCGAAATGCCTGGGCTTGACCCAAAGGTTGTGGTTCATCACCTAGTTGTATACTCCAGAGCAAAGCTCGTCAAACAAAAGCTCAGAAAGATGCATCCTTAGATTGCATTGTTGGTCAAAATGGAATTGCAAAAGTTTCTAGATTTAGGGTTCATACAGCCGATAGATTATCCAAAATGGGTTTCAAACCTTGTACCTGTTTCAAAGCCCGTTGGGGGCATCCGTATCTGCACAGATTTCATAGATCTAAACAAGGCTTGTCCCAAGGATGACTTTCTACTACCAAACATTGATATGATCATGGATATGAAAATAGGACATGAGATGCTATCGTTAATGGGCGGGTTCTTAGGCTACAACCAAATCATGATATCTAAAGAAGACTAACATAAAACAACTTTCACTTTCCCATTGGGAACATATTGCTAGAATATGATTCCATTTGGGTTGAAGAATGTAGGGGCCACCTATTAGAGGGCCATGACACTAATCTTTCATGAGATGATCCATAAAACTGTGGAATATTATGTGGATGATATATTGGACAAGTCAAAGAAAAGACAAGATCACATAGCCTCCTTGGGCTCCATCTTTGATAGGTTGGAGGAATAAAAAGTAAGACCCAATCCAAAGAAGTGTGTCTTCAGAGTGCAATCAGGGAAACTCCTTGGGTACATCATGTCCATGAGAGGAATTGAGATAGAACCTGCTAAGGTCAAATCCATCCTCGAAATGGAGGCACCTAAAACACTAAAACAACTAAGGGGTTTAAAAGGGAGACTCTAGTCCATCTGTCGATTCATAGTGCAACTAGAAAATAAGGATGTCCCCTACTCTCATCTACTCCACAAGGGGGTAGCATACAAGTGGGATGAAAAGTGTGATCAGGCCTTCAACAATATCAAAGAATAATTACTCACACCACCAGTTCTTATGCTGCCAATTCCAGGAAAACCTTTGATCTTATACATATCGGCAACAATAGCAGCCCTTGGTGCTCTCCTAGCACAACATGAAGAAAATGGAAAAGAGAGAGTTATCTATTATATCAGCAGAACCATGGTGGGTCATGAACTGAACTATACATCCATTAAGAAAGCCTGTCTAGGATTTGTATTTGTAGCACAAAAATTCAGGCATTACATGCTAGCCCATTAGATAAAGCTTATCGCAAAGATAGACTCCCTTAAGTACCTACTTTCCAAAGCAACACTTACAAGGTGGACAACAAAGTGGGTTATGAGCCTCATAGAACATGACATTGAATATGTGGAACATAAGGCCATCAAAGGGAAAGTAATTGTAGACCAACTAGTAGAGGCACCAATCTACTCAGAAAATCCCCTTGTCTCAAAAATCCCCAACAAATCAATATTCAACTTAAGTGTAGTGGATCACTTGAAAATGTACTTGGATGGATCCTACACTAAGCATGGATCATATGCAGGGATATTCTTCACCACCCACAAGGAGAATGCATTCCAAAATCATACAACCTATCATTCTCATGCACAAATAACATAGCGGAATATGAAGATCTTGTCATAGGGCTAAGAATGGCAGTGCAATGGCAAAAAATGGAACTCAAGGTATATGGGGATTCACGACTCATAATCAATCAATTCAATGATGAGTATCAAAAAAGGATGACAAGTTGACTCCCTACAAGAAATTGGTGGAAATTCTTAAGGAGTTCTTCATTGATACTACATTTGAGCAGCTACCAAGAGCAAACAACAGAGTGGAAGATGCAATGACTACAATCAAATCACTCCTAGAAATCCCACGTGACATCCCAAAGAAAGAATTCCTCATAGAGTAGCTTCTCATGCCTGCATTTGAGGTATCAGAGTCCAATTTTTTGTGTGAAATCATTGGTCCCAGTGATCCCTGGTACTATGATATATACACTTATTTGAGAATAGGAGTCCTCTTAGCCAACACAACCTCGAACCTCAAGAGGGCATTTGTCAAAAAAGCATCCCGTTTTGTCATCCTAGGAGATACCCTTTACCATAGAAGCATTGAAGGGACCTTGCTACATTGCTTAAATGCAGAGGCATTGTCTGCCTTAATTGAGGTACATAATGACATTTGTGGTTCACACTCGAGTGGTATGACCTTGGCCAAAAAATTGTTGAGGACAAGGTATTATTGGCCTACCATGGAAAGAGAAGCACATGATTATGTTAGAAGGTATCTACAATGTCAATAGCATGGGGACATCATCCATGCACCATCTCAAGAGCTCCATCTGATTGTCACACCATGGCCCTTTTCTTAGTGGGGGCTCGATCTCGTTGGAAAAATCACCCCCACCTCATCCAATGGACATAAATTTATCATTACTGTGACTGGATATTTCACCAAGTGGGTGGAATCCATTCCCATGACTTACATCACAGGAAAGCAAATATAAAAGTTCATCCTGAACTACTTAATTTGTTGTTACAGTGTCGCTCAAGCCATTATCTCAGATAATGAGACACCTTTTGAGAATCAGGATGTTTGTGACCTATGCCAAAAAATCAAAATCCAACATCACTTTTCCACTTCGTATTATCCCCAAGGCAATGACCAAGCTGAGGCTACAAATAAGACCATCCTAAAAATCCTCAAGAAAACAGTCAATGAAGCTGGTCATGATTGACACCTCAAATTGAATCCTACCCTATGGGCCTATCGAACTAGCATCCACACATCAACAAGTGCCACCCCATTCTCCCTTGTCTATGGATCAGAAGCCATATTACCCATTGAGATCGAGCTCCCATCACTGAGAATATCACTGTAAAATCTCATCACGGATGAGGAATACCGAGTATCAAGACTAAATGAGCTAGAATTGCTAGATGAGCGGTCCATGGATGCCTTAAACTGTTAGGATTTAGGTGTCATCAACCTTGTAAATCCTTTATTTTATTATTCTCCTAAAGTGTTTTGTACATTTACCCATAAGAGGTGAAGCTTGACAGTGGTGAAAGAGACTATGTAAATGCAGTGTTACCGTTACCGTTTATCCTTATGGAAAAGGACAAATTAGCTAGGTGTCCCACCTTGGAATCTTCTAAAATAAGGTTGTGGGTCAAAATAGGGTGTTGTAAGAGCATCTATGACATGCATGCAAGTTGTCATAAGATGCTATGATAGTATGACAGATTCCCTATGATAGAATATGCTATTTTTAGACCCTAGGTGCCCATGCATAAAAGATGCCTTATGACAGCTGTAAGAGCATCTGTAAGAGGCTATTTTTGGTATTTTTGACCATTTCAAGGAGGGAGGCGTGGGTTTTTCTAGGTGGTATTGCTGCCTATTGTTTGGTGAAACCATGGTGGTTTTCATCCTCACAAATCTCTATAAATTGGGGCCTTGAGCTAGTGTTATTAAGAATTTAGTTTTGCAGGGTAACAGGGTGCTGCTGGATTTATAGGGAATGATAAGAGAAGTCTATTGCTGCATGTAATATTGAAGATTATCAGTAATATACTTGCCTCTCTTTTGGTGGTGGAGTTTTTTCCCTTCGGGGTTTCTCCACGTAAATCTGTTGTTGCATGTGTTATATTGTTCTATCTCTCTCTCTCATTCTTTCTTCACACTAAGGCTAAGGTTAATCTACATATTTCAGATTTGCATTCACACATTTAAGTTCATATTGCAAGCTTTCTTCACCTTGTTTTTCAACATTTGGTATCAGAGCTAACGGTTCTATTAAGGAAGGGACGCTTTCCTTTTAGAGTGTTGAAGGTTTTTTGCTGCAGTGGGAGCTTTTGTGTTGTGGGTTTTGCAGATTTGTGAAAGATTGCATACCATGGCCTCCACCTCTCGTCTAGATATTGAGAAGTTCAATGGAACTGGTTACGAGATGTGGAAGTTGAAAGTGGAGGACCTTCTTGAGGAAAGAGATCAGTGGTTACCAGTTTCAGTTGAAAAGAAGCCATCTACTTCAACCTTGTCAGATGAAGATTGGAATAAGTTAGACAAGAAGGCTCGAGGGACTATTCGGTTGTGTCTCATAGATTCTATCCTCCTGAATGTCTCTTCAGAAGACACAGCATACAAGCTTTGGAGGAAGATAGGTGAAATCTACCAAACTAAGAGTTTGTCTAACAAGTTGTATCTCAAAAGATGTTTGTATTCATTAAAGATGAAGGATGGTGAATCTATTGCTGAACATTTGAATGCTTTTAATTTGATTATAAGTCAGCTTGCATCTATTGATGTTAAAATAGAAGATGAGGATAAATGCATTTTATTGATTTGCTCTTTGCCAGAATCTTGGGAAAATTTAGTTATTGCTATAACAAGTGGTGGTGCAGAACCTAAGTTGGATACTATTATTCCCATACTTCTTTCAGAGGAGATGAGGAGAAAGACCATGCGCAGTGGCTCCCAAGATGCCTTGCATGTGTGAGGTAGGCCCAAGGAGAAAAAGCCTAAAGGGGATAAGAAGAAGGATAAGTCTAAAGGATGATCTAAGACCCCTGGAAAGAGTAGAGTGAAGTGTTGGAACTGTGGTAAATGGGGACATGTGAAGAAGGAATGTAGAAACAAGAAAAAGAATGCAGATTCCTCCATGGAAAAGTCCTCTGATAATGGTGATTTTGATGCTTTGATTATTTCAGCTAACACAGTTTGTAATGATGCTTGGCTTATTGATTCAGGTGCTTCCTTCCATATGACTCCTCATAAGGAGTGGTTTTCTACATACAAAGAATATGATGGAGGCGAGGTCTTCATGGGTGATAATAGCTCACAAAAGGTTATTGGTAAAGGAAAGGTAAAATTGTGTTTTAGTGATGGGAGGGTTAAAACCCTTGATGATGTTTTACATACTCCAGGACTTACAAAAAGTTTAATTTCAGTTTCAAGTTTGAATGATTATGGGATGCATGTGACATTTGACAAGTCTGGTTGCAGGATGGTAAGGGGAAGTTTGGTGGTTGCTAAAGGATCTTGGACAGGGAATTTATTTACGCTACATGCCTCTACTTTTTGTAACTCCTCTTTTGTAACTAGTGCTGAAAATGCATGTATGTTGTGGCACCATAGATTGGGTCACATTGGTGAAAAAGGTCTTAGGACCATACTTGATAAGAAACTAGTAGACGGTATTTATGATTATTTTGTTGGTAAAAATGATTTCTGTGAGGATTGTGTGTTTGGTAAACAAAACAGGTCATCATTTCCTAAAGGAACTAATAAAGCTAATGGATTGTTAGAACTTATTCATTCGGATGTGTGTGGTCCAGTGGATACAGATTCTTTGGGTAGATCTTGTTATTATGTTTCCTTCATTGATGATTACTCAAGATATACTTGGATTTATTTTATGCATTCAAAATCTGAAGTTTTCACCAAATTTAAGGAATTTAAGGCATTGGTTGAAAAGCAAACATATTATAAGATAAAAGTATTGAGATCTGACAATGGGGTGAATATTGTTCTAAGGAATTTGATGAGTTTTGCAAACATGCAGGAATTGTTAGGCAAAAGACTACACCTTACATACCCCAACAAAATGGGGTAGCAGAAAGAATGAACCATACATTAATGGAAAGAGCTAGGAGCATGTTAAGTAGTGCTAAGTTAGACAAATGCTTTTGGGCAGAGCCTATTGGTACTGCTTGTTATTTAATTAATAGATCTCCTTGTAAAGCTCTTGTTGATAAAACTCCTTATGAAATATTGGTTAAGATTGCAAAAGCCTTGATTTCACATTTAAGGGTCTTTAGTTGTAAGGCTTTTGTTCATGTGCCTCAAGAAGCGATCTAAGTGGATCAAAATCTCAAAAATGCATCTTTGTAGGTTATGAGGTATGAAAATGTTAAAAGGTTATAAACTTTGGAATCCACGCCACGAAGAGGATATTTTCTAGAAGATGTTATTTTCAGGGAATTTAGAGCTAACTCTGAAGATGTGCAACCAAAGGAAAAGTCAAAAACAGTGCATTTTGAAACTAAGCAAGAAGATGCACATGTGGAAGAACAGAGAGATGGACAAGAAGATGGAGAAGAAGAAGAGAGTTTTGATGAATCCGTTGTAACAGAAGAAGTTGAAAACAATGAGGATGAACATGAGGAGGAACCTCTTACTCCACCTTTGAGAAGATCCACAAGACAACGAAATCCAGTTGACAAGTATAGCCCACCTAATTTTCATTGTAAATTTGCTTTGTTATGTACTGATGATGAACCTAGATCTTTCAGGGAGGCTCTCTCTTCAGAAGAATGTGAGTCTTGGATGCAGGCCATGCATGATGAGATGATGTCTTTGAAAAACTGTGACACCTGGGATCTTGTTAGTTTGCCCAAAGGAAGAAAGGTCATTGGTTGTAAGTGGATATATAAAAAGAAGTTTGGTGCAGACGGAAAGTTGGAATGGTACAAGGCCAGATTAGTGGCCAAGGGCTACTCCCAGAGAGAGGGAGTTGATTTTGGTGAAATATTCTCTCCTGTTGCTAAGTTAACCTCTATTAGATTCATTTTATCCATTGCTGCTGCTTATGATTTATAAATAGAACAAATGGATGTTAAAACTACTTTCTTGCATGGGGATCTAGAGGAAGAAATTTATATGCAACATCCTGACGGTTTTGTTGTGAAAGGAAAATAACACTTGGTTTGCAGGTTAAAAAGGTCTCTATATGGTTTGAAATAGTCACCTAGGATGTGGTACCAGAAGTTTGATGCATTTGCATTAAATATGGGTTTTGTTAGAAGTGATGAGGATCACTGTGTTTATTTTAAAGTTATTGATGATCAGATACTGATTATTGTCTTATATACGGATGATATGTTGTTCATTGGTAACAATAAGGCAATGATTAGGGAACTTAAAACTCAGCTTTCTGGCACATTTGATATGAAAGATTTAGGGGCTGCTAAATATATTCTTGGGATGGAAATCATTAGGGATTGGATTCACAGAAAGCTTTGGTTAAGTCAGAGCAAGTATGTTAACACTATTTTGCAAAGGTTTAATATGCAGGACTGTAAACCAGTAAATATTCCATTTCCTATTGGTACTAAGTTGAGTTTAGACATGTGTCCTAAATTGGATGATGATATTGATGAAATGTATAAAGTTCCTTATGCTAGTGTTGTCGGTAGTTTAATGTATGCAATGGTTTGTACTAGACCAGATATAGCCCAAGCAGTGGGAGTTCTAAGCAGGTTTATGTCTAACCCTGGTAAAGAACATTGGAATTTTGTCAAAAGGGTATTCAGATATCTGCAAGGCACTTCTGATTACTGTTTGGTTTATCATGGTACTGACAATATTGATAAGTCATTGGACATACAGGGTTTTGTTGATGCAGATTGGGCAGGTGACTTGGATAGTCGAAGGTCCACTAGTGGCTATGTGTTTACTTTGTTTGGAGGAGCAGTGAGTTGGATCAGTAAAAGACAACCTACAGTTGCTTTTTCTACCACTGAAGTAGAGTATATGGTTGCTGCACATGCCTCTAAGGAGGCAGTTTGGTTACAGAGACTTGGTAATGGTATTGGTTTTGATTGTAGGATAGTGAGGATCGGATGTGATAGTTAGAGTGCCATATGTTTGGCTAAAACTCCTATGTATCATGCTCGTACTAAGCATGTTGATTTTCAGTATCACTTTGTGCGAGAAATGGTTGAGAATGGACAAGTCTTGATTGAAAAAGTTGACACTTTGAATAATGTTGCAGATTCTCTTACGAAGCCAGTCACCACAGAAAAGTTCTCTTGGTGCAGAAAGGCCATGGGCCTTGATCACTGTACTTAATTCTATGTAATTGTATCTCTATGGGTGTAATTTACAATGTATGATGTCAAGTGGGAGAATGTTAGGATTTATCTATTATCAACCTTGTAAATCCTTTATTTTATTATTCTCCTAAAGTTTTTTGTACAATTACCCATAAGAGGGGTGAAGCTGTTTGATAGCAGTGGTGAAAGAGACTATGTAAATGCAGTGTTACCATTACCGTTTATCCTTATGAAAAAGGACAAATTAGCTAGGCGTCCCACCTTGGAATCTTCTAAAATAAGGTTGTGGGTCAAAATAGGGTGTTGTAAGAGCATCTATGACATGCATGCAAGTTGTCATAAGATGCTATGACAGTATGACAGATTCCCTATGAGAGAATATGCTATTTTTAGACCCCAGGAGCCCATGCATAAAAGATGCCTTATGACAGCTGTAAGAGCATCTGTAAGAGGCTATTTTTGGTATTTTTGACCA
>VDFB02230135.1:0-10101 GCA_007258455.2 Sequoia sempervirens
ACCCACTATCAATGTACCATCTATCCTTCTTACTTTCAGCATATAAGGCAGTTTGGATGAACATTGATTTCTCCTTTTTCCTCCATACTTTGATAGGTATTTCTTTCCTCTTAATAGATTTATCTACCTTCTTGTTTTGTTTTGGAGAGTTATTAAAAACTGACCTACAAGCTTGAGCTTTGTGCCCAAGATTTTTACATTTGTAGCATAGATCATTATAGTCTATTAAAGGTGTGAAAGGATTATTATCTCTCCTAAGGTAGCTAGAACTATTTTTCACTTTATTTTTACAATTTAAGGCTTTGTGCCCAAATTTGTTACATACAAAACAATAGCCATTAAATGCATAGAAGTGCCTACTATTCAATCTTCTTTTAGAATCAGCACTTATCCAATCTTCTTCTCCTTGGTTTGAGAGAGTCTTGAAATCTTCTTTGGAGTTAGTGACCTTCTTGGATTTTTCTTCAAAACTGCTTCCCATTTTGCTTTGAATAAAATCTTGAGCCTTCATTAGCTCAATCAGCTTGCTAGATTCTTCATCAATCTTTGAGTGTTGATCCTTTGCTTTCTCCAATTCCAACTTTAGCATTGCTATCTCTTGCTCCAGCTTGTCACATTTCATCTCCTTTGTATTGAGTTTGTTTTTCAATTCATCTTCATTTCTTTCAGCTTCCATGATTTGAGTTCTCAAATCCTCAATGGTTTTGCTTGAATTCTCCAAGTCATTTGTCATTTCTTTGATCTTCAACTTGTACTTGGCAGCCTTCTTCTTCAAGTCTTCATTTTTCTTGTAAGCATAGTGCAATTCTTCCTCAAGATCTACTTCCTCTCCTTCATCTTGATCTATTTCTTCTTCTTCTTCACATTCTTGTTCAACTTTTTGTTCTTCACATTCAGCCATAAACAATATTTCATCTTCCTCGTTGCTTGAGCTATCTTCACTTTGTTCTTCAGAGGAGCTGCTATCTTTCTTTGAATAAAAACTCTTTTTATGTTTTTGAAATTTCTTCTTTGAGTTGAAATTCTTCTTTCCCTTTTTCTTATTGCTGATTTCCTTTTCTTCTTCACTAGAACTGCTTTCATTTTGAGGACATTTTGAAGCATAATGTCCAACTTTTCCACAATTGAAGCATTTAAAAGGAAATTTTCCTTTGTATTTTCCTTTTCCTTTCTTAAGTTTTCCCATGAAGTAAGATTCAGCTTCATCACTTGATTTTTCATCCTTTTCTTCATGCTTGTTCTTGCCCTTTTTGGTTGCTTTGAATGAGACTTCCTTTTGTGGTGATTTACCTTCAATCCTCATCTCATAGGCAGCAAGAATACCATGTAATTCATCCTTCTTCAGCTGGTCTAGATTTGTTAGTTCTTCCAATGCTGCAACTTTGGCCTCAAATTTTGTAGAAAGAGATCTTAGAATTTTGTCAATAATGAATTCATCCTTGATTTCTTCACCAAGTCCCCTCATGATATTCACTAATTCATCAACACGAAGAAAATATGAAGCAATGTCTTCATCATCCTCCATTTTGAGAGTTTCCAACTTTCTTCTATGAGTTTGCAACTTTGCTTTCTTAACTTTTGCATCTCCTTCATAGATATTTTGAAGCTTGTCCCAAATCTCTTTTGCTGATTTGCACCTCATGACTTTTGTAAATTCAGAATCTGTTAGGCTGCAAAGAAGAGCATGCTTAGCTTTTGCATTGTCTTCACTTCTCTTCTTTCCTGCTTGATCCGTTGGAGGGGTAGCTGGAGGTGAATACCCATCTACAACAGATTGCCACACATCAAACCCAAGTGCATTCAAGTATGCTTCCATCTTGATATTCCAGAATGCATAATTAGTCCCATCAAAGATGGGTGCTTTCACCATGTTGCTTTGATTTGCCATAAGTGCTCTTAAGGATCTCCTTCAAGCGATTAAGCTATAAAGAAGGACCTTGCTCTGATACCAATTGAAGAGCACAAAAGATTTACTGAGAGGGGGGGGTGAATCAGTAAATCAAACTCAAACTTTTTATTTTTAAAACTTTTCAATCTTTATTACAATCAACTTTTTGATATGAACCAATTTCCACAAGTTGACACAATTTTATTGAAGTAATTTCTTTTTCAAGTAGGCACCAACCTACAAATTTACAATGAGATGATTTAGTAGAATAACTTCCACAAGGAACACCTAGACCTCTCCAGAATTTAGTAGACACCTGCCTACAAGGAGCACCAACCCCTAATGCAAGGCACCAAACCTTGACTTGATGGAAGTGAGACTGCCCTCAATCTGATCTGCACAAGCCCAACTCTCCAATCTGCTCTATGTGATCCAAGATATCACCTTCAGCCCACACAAGGAGGTAGGAATCTGACTGATCTGCAAGTCTTTAATACACACAACCACACTTATGGCTTTGAATGGGACGTTAAATATATAAATTGCTCAAGGATTGCAACTATTGATAATCACACCTTTTGCCTTTTCATCTTTCAGTCACACCTTTTTAGATATGGCTCTTTGCAAATTCAATTTCTCCTTTATTTAATTATTTTCAGTTTACACAAAACTGAATATCTCTATTTTGAAGTAATTGTATTCTCTTAATATTATTTATGTCTTTTAGAAACAGACGTATGTAAATTTTAAGAGACGTGTTCCTTTACTTAAGCATTATATGAAATACGCCTTTTTGAAGAAGGACGTCCTTGAACACCCAACGCGTCTCATCAAGATTTACACTAGATTGTCTCTGAAAAAAACTTCTCTTGAGACACGTCCCTTTATACAGATCGATATGCCCTTTTATTGATTCGCACCTCTTCTTAATTTAAAGCCACGTCTTTCCAATCCAAAACGTTGTTTCATTTAAACGTGCTTTCATTTATTCGCACTTGTTCAAAAAAACGTCTTTTCATAAATAAATCTTTAAAGACCTTAAAGCACGATTTTGGTAAAGCTTTTTGATTACGGAACATATTTCTTAAAGACGCGTCCAGCAGGCAAAATACGTCTCATCTCTGATCGCACCTTTTGACTGATATGATAAGTTATGATGCTTAATACATATTAGTCTTTTTAAGACTTCTAACTAAGTTCTTTTAATTTATTTGCAGCCAACGTATTAGAAAAGACTTTGTTTGACATGAACAACGTGCTTTAAAGATTCTAATCTGTAGATTAATTGTGAGCTTCTTGCAGACTTCGGCTTGTAGATTTAATTGTGATCTGTAATTTTAACGTTGATCTGGACTCTTATTTCAATCTGTAAATGATGCCCATTTGATTTATTCATTAAATTGTGGATCTAACTTCGATTTGATTGAACTTCATAACTTTGATCTGTAGATGCATTCTTTATTTTGATCTAACTCCGATCTGATTGAACTTCAACTTCGAACAAATCCTCAAATATCTTTGAAGACAGCGATCTGTATATGAGATAATTGAATTTTCAATTTGGCCTGACACCATCGATCTGAAAACAACAATCTGAAACATCGATGTGGATATATTAATCTAGATATCAATCTGAACATCAACCTAATAACTGATTAGATATATCAATCTGAACATCAACTTCAAAGATTTGTCCTGACATCAATGACAATATTTCTATAAAAAACAACTTCTACAATGCAAAATCTCACTACAAATCTCACTCAACTACAATCTAACTCTCCACTAGTTGCTATCTTTCAAGCAAGAAGTCGAGCCTTTGCTAGGAGGCATGCATTCCTTGAAGCAACTTTGATACCATTCTGGCAGCATAACATTACTGAAAACAAGAGATGGATAACTGAAGAGCAGAGGCTTGCTTTTATAAACTTGAGAGGAATCTTCTAGAAGCTTCAAGAAGGCGCCTAATTTCAAATTTGAATTTGCTCTCTTTTCCCTCCAAAGATGGCGTCCCTTTCTTCAAGGCAAGATTTGACTTTTATTAATTTTTTTAAAAATTGCATCTTTTCCTCTCAGAGTTCGAAAAGAACCCTTTTCCAAGCAATTTTGGCCTTTAGAAAAAATATTAAAAATAACCTCGATGAGGCATGCACCCTTGAGTCCCCCTTTTGAAACAACTTTAAGTGATAAAGCTAGGCCAAGGGGTCAACATTAAAGCATAATATTAAAATATAATATTATTTAAATCAACTCAACTTATCTCTCCAGAAAATGCACCCAAGGCCAAAAATCAAAATATCAACTGAACTGCTTGAAGAGGAAAGCCTGCTGAACCGATGCCAACTGGACTGCTACCAAAAATAGAATTTACTAAAAATAGTAAATTCAGAAAGTTGCTTAGATCAAAGTGCATGCGATACCATTGCGAAGCTTTCTGAAAACCCAGAAAGAAACCGCAATCCAAAATCCCAAACTCCAAGATGTAGCCGTCATAACTTACTAAAAATAGTAAGTCCGGAAAGGTTGTCCGACGTAGTTGCATGTCATACCTCTGCGAAGCTCTCTGAAAACCCAGAAGGAATCCAGAATTCAAACAACCAAACTCCAACATGCAAAACCCTGAATCTTCAAAAGAACCCACCAAGCAGTCGGAAACCCTAATTCTGCCTTTGACTAGCCGACAGCACACCGGGGATAGACCATCAATCACTGGAAAGTGTAGGGCTAAAAATTGGGACATTACAGAATATATGACTGACGCTGACATGATACATCAACAATATACATCATAGATTCAAACCTTAACAAAGTTTAATTGCATTCATTGATAAAGTGGCAGTTGCACATATATTATATAAAAATTACATCAAAATTCCCAAAGCTGCAAGTTTCAACTAGAAAATCAAAATGACAAAAATATAGAAATATGAAGTATGTAGGTGTCCCTAATTAGCATCACATAATACTGCATCAAAATCAGAGTTTGAGTCGCTGCCACTGGCTATCACATCCTGATCCAATGGAACCCCAAGCAATCCATCATGTGCTACTGTCTCCTCATCATTAACTTGTGTAGTATCTTAGGGATCAACATCCCAACATGCAGCTAGAGTCTGACGATACTCAATTGTCTGTCGATTCTAAAGTCGCAAGGCACTATGCACACACACAAACTTCTCCGATTGTCTAGAGGTAAACCTGTTCCTCTTGATTGATTGGATGAAGCTATATGCAAACCAATTTCTCTCTGCAACAAAAGAACTAGCAACCTGTGAAAGGAGATGAGTAGCAAGCATCTTCAACTTTGGTGCATCTTTGCCATGCCATTTCCACCATCCAATGGGGTCAGTTTGAGCTAATGTAGCTCTATCCAACCTTGCCTCTAGTCTACTGAATGTCGGGCCATGAAGACTCACAAAGGCTAGCCACTGTGCTCTAAGTTTGTTGGACGACTCCTCAGTATACATTTTTGCAAGGGCCCTCATGAAGCCATCTTTCACCTCTTCATCATCACATGGAGGTGCTCTCCCAGGTCTTAATGCATACCATTTGGGATTTATAGCATAGGTAGTCATATGAAGTGGGGTGTTCATGGTGTCCCACCGTTGTGTCACAATAGGCCTCATGTGCTCCTCATAATATCCCAAATTAGGGTCCTTGCTATGAATTGCTTGCTTCATTTGTCCAAGCATGCTATCAAATGTCTCATAAATCTCTCCAAGGCTAGGGGAGTCTGCATCAACATATCATATCACCCGCACAACAGGTGAGATAATGGAGCAAATATATTTGCAAAGATTCAAGAATGAACATAAAATCAGCAATGCCAATTGAATTTATAAATTTGATATCAATAATAAAATGAAAACCATAAATTTAATATTAAAATCAGCAATGTATTAGTTAATAATAAAATCAAAAATTTAATACTAAAAGCTTAAAAATCAACATTTCATTAAAAAATAAAAAACAATAATCTCTTACCTCATTGTGGACTTGTTGATGTGTGTTTTGTGACCGCACTAACACAGAATAAAGTTTCCCAACGGCTACTCTATCCTCTCTTGAACAAAATCTCTTGCATGCTAAGATTGCGAGAAAGATCATGCATTCAACTCCAAGGTTCCTTCATGCAACAGATATAGTCTCAGTTGGCTCGTTGTATCTCAAGGGGGACTTACACGACTGTTTAGCCGAAGCTCAAAGAGAGAGATTTTCACAAGATTCGGAAGATTTTCAATGAAGTTTAGGTTTCCTAATACTAACCAGAAAATACTGAATATAAATGGTTGCGGGGCCTAAGAAGGTACTACTCTACTCTAAGGCATGGGATACGACAATCAACTCTCGCAAACTTCAACCAAGCTCTGCTTTGCCTCACTTCGGACAACTTCCACTGAACCGGTGCAATCTTCAAGGAGAGTAACAGGAAATGTTCAGATTACAATTCAACAATGAAGACACCGTCACAACAACGCATACCAACATGAAGATCATAATCGAAGTTAAGTACTCGATGTTCCAGTTGACCACGCAAGACGAACCCACCATCAGTGAGCCCGCTAGTGGTATGGATTTAACGAAGCCTGCTTAAATTGAACACCACATTCCACTACTACCATCTATTTCATGAAATGAAATGTACTCTACTTTAAGATATTTTAAAATTCTAAGTGATTCGGAAGGACAAAGAAGCCTCGCTAGCTACCCACAACAAAAGATGAAATCATCATCAATGAAAACCCTTTTTATATTGAGAGTATTCACAACAACTTCTTACAAAGCGTTCAATGAGAAAGCTTTCCTTCCTCTTCAATCTATGCTATGGTAACAATCTAAACTATCTCTAAGTTGTCTCTCTATCTTTTGCTTCTAATCTAATGAATTACAAATGAGGGGGGATGCCCCTTTTATAGTTGGCCAAATCTAGTGGACGACTCAGATTCAATTACAATGAAGGGCTCAGATTGAGCCACATAAGCTCTAACCCTAAAAACTGCCACAAAGTAGAGTGGGATAATAAATGAGCAAAGATTCCCACTTTCTTCCTTTGACCATTATGAGCAATTAATGTTCACCATCTTCTAGAAGATTCTCGTCCAGAAATGCGTTCCCATTGTTCTTCGTTCTGATTGCAGACTCGATCGGTTTGATCAACACAGCTTTCAACCTCCTGGACTGATATGGCAGGCACAATCTCATTCTGAAACTCCAAGACTGCAACTTCTTTCTCCAACTCGATGATGATTTTCCTCTTGGTTAACTCTGAAGTGCTTGAGGATGATTTCTAACCCTTGGGCCTTCATTATTTCTCCATCCTGATTTTGGAGAACTCTCCAGTCTTGGACTCGATCGTTTCTTCCTTGCCACCTGCCTTCTTGAGTTGGGTGCATATTGGGGCTTTGAGGAGAGATTCCAACACTTAGTCATTTCTTCCAACACCTTCCTTCATGATTTGGGTGCAACTATGATCTCACGGAGGAGCTTAAAACACGTAACTTTATCTCCTTTCCTAAGGTTCGATATTGTTCGAGATGCTCCATCACGCCAAGTCATCATGCTTTGGCCCCAGTGTTCATCCTGAACAAATAAAAAGAGGCATCAAAGTACTTTATATTATATTACTTCACTTACGATCACCATGAACGGTCTACCAAGGTTGATCCTCTTGGATCTGATAGGAGTTATCATTTTTCTCAAGGTTACGCATGCATAATTTTATCTGGCTGGTTTATTGGATACAACATGCTTATCCTCAGCAGGTCCTCATTTTGATGCCTTAGAAACTTTCATCCATGCCGGTGATATTTAGAGGTGTCTACTTTGATTTCTCTGCCTTAGAGATTTTCCAACCACTTGGCGGTATGCCTTCTTACCCAGAGAGCGGCTTAGCCAACACCAAATGCCATGCATAGAAATAATTTATTTCCTCTAGAAAATTTTATCAGTTGTAACCCCCAACGTCCATTTCAAAGCGAGGCACAAAATTTTTAAAATCATTCCCCCCCTTAGAAAATATTCAAAGATATCCTTTCTTCTCGTAAAAATTTCCCCTAGAAAAATATTTCACAACTGAGTTATTCATGGGGGGGGCAAACAAAGGGCTACATTTAATTTTTTGGCCCTTGAAAATATTTATCTCCAATGTTTATTTTATCCTCTAGTATCTTTCTTAGGGGCACACTTTGAAGGATCTGCAAACATTTTATCACCTTGGCAAAAACTCCTAACCTCCTTCACAACATGGGCGCACTTGAGGGGGTGGTGGTTTCATTTCTATACCTTAGAAAATTTTTCATTTACCTTATTCACCTTGGGCGCATTTCTTAAGGGGAGCTTTTTATTTTCTCATACTTAGAAAAATTATCATCCAACTCATTAATGATGGGCACACTTTGTAGGGGTGTTCAATTTCTCACGCCTCGGAAGATCTTCTTCACTGCATACCCCCTTTGGGCGCACTTGGAGGGGTCTACTTTTATTTACCATCACTTAGAAACTTCTCTAGCCATCCTCCTCTGCTAGGGCGCATTTGACATGGGGAGCTTCTATTTTTCATGACTTAGAGATCTTCCTCCATCCAATTCCTTTCCTAGGCGCATTTTCATGTGTCCACTGCCAATTTTGATGACTTAGAATATTTTCCCAACCTCTTCCTTTTGAGGGCGCATTTAGGGGGGTGTTAGGAAATTTTTTTGTGACTTAGAAAGGATTTTCTCAGTTTGTTACCATACCAAAGGCGCGTATCCCTGTGCTTCGTTTTTGCCTTAGGAGATATTTTTCTTTCATGCTTAGCATTTTACAAGAGCTTCAGTGCAACGGCAAACTTTCCGACCACTATCTATCGCGAACGCTCGCGGAGTCCTCCTCCATTTCATGCGCCAGACAATTTTCTTCCGTCGAAATCTCCCGTGGTGGGCGCATTTACAGGGGTCCCTACTTCCATTTTTTATTGCCTTGGAGAAATCTCTAGCTTCCTTCACAAGATGGCGCATTTCAGGGGGTCAACTCCACTTTCACTTACCTTAGAAAATTTCATGTCTTCATTCCTTGCTTGGGCGCATTTACAAGGTAATGCTTCCACTTCTTCCTACGCCTTGGATAATTTTTATCCTTCCTCCTAACATGGGCGCATTTTACCTCTTGAGGTTCCATTTTTTGTCACTTAGAAAATTTTCAAGGCCTTAGACTACCTTGGGTGCATTTGGGGGGTGCTACTTCCAAATTTCATGCCTTAGAAACTTTTTTGAGCCTCCTGCTCATGATGGGCGCATTTGAGGGGTTGAACTTCCATTTCATGACTTAGCAAAATTTTCAATGCCTTCATCACAAGGTGGGCGCATTAAAGGGGTTGTACTCCCATTTTTGATGACTTAGGAAAATTTTCAATTCACCCTCATAGAGCTTAGGCGCATTTGATACCTTGAGCTTTCATTTCTCTAGACTTAGAAGATTTTTCTCATGACCTCTCCATTTTGGGCGCATTTACCTAGGTGAGCTTCCATTTTCTCAGACTTAGATGATTTTCGAGCCTCTTCTTTGACTTAGAGCGGATTTGAGGGGTGGTGCTTCTGATTGTTCATGATTGAGGAAATTTCAAGCTTTCTCCTCGGCTTGCCCTAGTCTGCTATTTTTAGAAAGTTTCAGAGTCTTCATGATTTTCAAGGATTTTCCACTTTTGAAGACTTGATCTTTGCTTAGCTTGACCCTCATGACGAGACCAGCCTGCCAACACCTGATGTTTGCATGTGCCCACCATTTTTAATGACTTGCTAAAAATATTAGGTGTTCAGAATGAGCTCAAATTTCATGAGTAGACTCCCTGAAGAATGTTGATTGTGATAGGGTACTGTTTTTCGGAGACTCGCGTTTCGCCCTATCTTTCTATTTTTAGTAAATCCCATGATTTTCATACCTCTGCAACTCCGTTTTCCTTGAAATTTGCCTGAGGTGCTTCTCATGGGTTAACTGACTTGTTCACACTAGTGCCTCGTGTTGACCTGCTATTTATAGCCCAGTTTTGGAGGTGACTTACTATAAATAGTAAGTACTCGGATTGTGTTCAAATTTCACCAGTGGATAGCTTGAAGGATGCTGATCGCGATGGGATACATCGGTTTTCGGAGATTCTGGCTTTTTACCCCTCATTTTGAGTCCCGAAGTTGGAAACCCTAATCTGACTTGCATGTGGCTTAAATGACCTCCGTTTGACC
>VDFB02230137.1:0-19844 GCA_007258455.2 Sequoia sempervirens
AACCATTATCTGAGCCTATAAATAGCTTGCACCTACGCAAGTTTTACACAGCTTCAGAAAGCTTAGTCAAAAAAACCACAAAACACAAAAAAAATGGAAAAATGAAGAAAAACAAAAAAATAGTAAAGAGAAATAATCCATCTAATAGTGAAAACCATCTCAATGGTGCTTTGGGTAGGTACCATGGTGAAAACCTGGAAAACAAGCACCATGTGTAGACAATCTCCGCTCTATCATCTATTATCACTTCATAGGGTCTTTCCACCTTCACCCATGTTAATATAACTATCCCTCCTTAATTCCACAACACCCACAATCAGAGTGGTTGCTACTCCTATGGCTTGAGATCGGTTGACACTCACAACATACCACGCAATCATTCTTACCATCAACTCCCACATGGTACTTGACTGAGGGTGAATACCTAACACCTGTTCTTGATGAAGTAAAACTCTAGATCTTCATAACCTACCACACTTGTGAAAATACAAAAACATTCAAAAAACATGTCAAATATACAAAAACATTTAGAAAATGTGTCGAAAACACAAAAACATTCAAAAAATGTCAAAATTCCAAAACAAATCCAAATAATCAAAAAACTACAAAAAACAAAGACAAACTATGTCATGTCAGTCTTTATCATAGTCGAACTGCATTGCCTCTGTGATTGGACGTAGGCAAGGCCATCTTTTGATGCAGCCCTAAGGCATAAGATAAGTCTTTTTAGGTTTGTCAAAATAAAATCATGACTCAATCCTTGGCCAATAAGACAAAGTCATTGGTCATGTCAAACTATGAAGTCTCTACGTGTATAACGTAGGCAAGGCCATCAATCAATGAGCCCCCAAGGATGCACTAGGTTAGTCCAGTAGGGTTCATCACATTCACTATCACACACGTCAGATATCTTCAAATAAAACAAATATTTTTCAGTCAGTCCTATTAGTTAGAGTCTAGTCAAACTACGTGGTCTTTATGTGTACAACATAGGCAAGGCTTAATAGCCCCTGAGGCCTTAGATGTCAGCCCTCTTAGGGTTTTATCATGTTGGTCATATCACATGGTCATACAATGAATGACTCAAACACAAGGTCGCAAACAATGCACAATCAAACCAATCCAAATCAACAACTAGTCTGTCAAATATGTCATTTAAGAGTCTTCAAGATGTGTCCTTGACGTCAAACTCTTTTTTGTCAACCAATTTATTTAGGATATGTGTTTCTTGAATCAACATCAAATTTATCAAATAAGTCATTTAAGAGTCTTCAAGATGTGTCCTACTTGACATCAGACTCTTTTCTGTCAACCAATTTATTCCTGGGATATGTCTTTCTTGAATCAACATCAAGTCTATCAAATCAATCACTTAAGAGTCTTCAAGATGTTTCATTCTTGATGTCAAACTCTTTCCTGTCAACTGCAGGTCTTCAAGATGTGTCTTTCTAGACATCAAACCATGCCATGTCATCTATTCAGGATGTATCCCTCCTGAATCCTGACCTTGGCAATAATCAAATTCAACATTTCAATCTTCTTTAGGATGTGTTCTTCCTAAAGGGTGACCAGTCAACCTTGGAAAACAAACAAAGATCTGATACACATGTCTTGACAAGCATTTTCATTTATTTTTCAATGATTTGATATGACCATGTAACTAGCTAGCTTGATGATGTCCTATGATGGATTTAGAGGAGAGACAATGTTACATGAGCATATCTTGCTTTTTGATTGATTGTCTTATCTTTTTGAAATTTCCATGTCACTAGCCACCTCAAGGATGTCTTGACAATAGGATTTAGAGGAGCAACGACGTATCATGATGATTGTATTATCTTTTCAAAGTTGTCATGTCACTATCCACCAAAAGGATGTCCTAACAATGGGATTTAGAGGAGCAATGACATTTCATGGCACATATGATAGTGATTTAATATGATCATGTAACTAGCCACCTCGACAATGTCCTATGACAAATTAGAGGAGTGATAATGTTACATGAGCATATCTTGCTTTTTGATTAATTATCATGTCACTAGCCACCTCAAGGATGTCTTGACAACAGGATTTAGAGGAGAAATGACACATCATGATGATTGTCTTATCTTTGTAGAGTTGCCATGTCACTAGTCACCTCAACGATGTCCTGGCAATAGGATTTAGAAGAGCAACGACGTTTCAGACACGTTTTCTTTGACTGTTGTTTGCGAATTGTCTTGGAAAAAAGACTGGGGCAACTTAGCCCTTAGTATGAGTCGGGGACATTCCTTATCTGCGATTTTTTATTTTCGCAAGTGGATGACCTTGCACACCTTGGTTTATCTCATATCATGGTGTTTGTTATCCATTTGTATCATTTTAACGCCCAATGATGATTAAAATGAAAATGCTTAGTATAATGACAGCAATGTGATGACATATCTTTCTTTCACACTAACATAAATCATCTTCAATCTAACAATCTTCTACCATCATCTTCAAGAAAACTGATTTCTTTCACCACCATTGAACTTCTGGCTATCCAATTACCTAATCGGGACAATTTCCAATTTTTTTTTGAATTTTTCAAAAATTTATGATTTTTCCCGAGGGGGCATACCCTTACCTATTTCACACCGAAGCATGACTAGGGCATGTTATTCTTTATTCTTTGACACAAACACCGAAATGACATTATGTCAAAGAGGGGCAAACTGTAGACACTGAAAAATGGCTTAGGCCTACAACTGCATTTTTTATTATCAATTCAAGATACTTGCAAAATGATTAAATGATTTTATCATTTAATTATAATCTAACATCACATTTCTTCTAAATTAATTAAATAGTTTTAAACATTTAATTAATTCATTTTCATTATTCTTCTAAATTTGATTAATTAAGTAAATTACATTAATTTACTTTAATTACATCACTAATTAATTATAATCTCTTCTTTTGATTAATTAAATAAATTTCCTAAATTTATTTAATTACACATTTTAAATTAAATCCCTTCTTCTTACTAATTAAATAAGTTTTCTAAATTTATTTAATTACACGTTTAAATTAAATCTCTTCTTCTTACTAATTAAATAAGTTTCCTAAATTTATTTAATTACACATCTAAGTAATTCATATTCTCCCACATTTAATTAAATAAATGATTATTCATTTAATTAATTAATCATATCTTCTCATTTCAAAGCGACTCCATAAATTGAATGTCATTTAATTGATTTTGGAATCACGTACACAACTTCTTCCACAAAAAAAGGAATTAATTTTATAAGTAATTCTTCTATTTGAGCACATGTCTCCTACATTTTCAACTAAAAATATCATGCATAATTCTCTTCATTTCTAACTAACACTTTCTCTCAGTTCACTCACCTAACTAATATGTCACCTCCTTTTGACTCACAAATTCTTTCAGTTACACTTCTTAACTAATCGATCAAATTGGCTAACTATTCAATCAAACTCTCAATCAAATTTGCTAAATATCTAATCAATCTCATCAATCAAGGACTTAACTATTCAATCAGATCCTCATACTCGATTTGGACCATTCAAACACAAATCAATCTTGATTGTTGAATCTGTGAAGCTTCTATAAGAGAAGCTTTGAATTTCATTTACGGGCAACCACAATCTTCAAAATTTTGCTGTCAAAATACATACAAGCGAATATTGCACTCACAATATGAGGGCAATTGAAGCAATTTAAAGCAAAGCTGAGAAGAATAATGAAGATGAGTCAAGCAATCATGGGAATTACATGATATGATTCTTATTTATTGAATTCCTTTATCACATATGCACTTCATTATTGATTTGGGGATCTTTAGGATAATCTAGGCAATTCATGGTTGTTGCTACTGTTTATGCTTTCTTTGTTTCCTATTTATTTTCCCTGAATACACACATAAGCATTGGTAGATCGTTTGCTATCAACATCACCTGCCCAGTCTAAATCCACATAACCATGAATATCAAGGGAAATCTCATCTTCATACATATTACTATGATAACACAAGGAATAATTTGATGTATCGCACAAATATCTAAAGACTCTTTTAACTACATCCCAATGAACTCTACCAGGATTAGATATATATCTAGAAAGAACTCCCACTACTTGGGCAATGTCTGGTCTTATGCAAACCATAGTATACATCAAACTTCCAATTGCACTCTAGTAAGGCACTCTGCTCATGTCTTCCATCTTTGATGGGGATGTTACACAATCTAAAATAGATAACTTTGTTTCAGTTGAAACAAGAACACACAATGGTCTACAATCCTACATATGAAACCTCTATAAAATTGAATTGGCATACTTACTTTGGCCAAGGCATATCTTTCTATTCAATCTATCTCTTCTAATTTTCATCCCAATAATGTGCCTAGCTGCACCAAGATCTTTCATTTCAAATTTAGCAAAAAATTGAGATTTCAATTCTGAAATCATACCTCTCACTTTGCCAATAAATAACATATCATCAACATATAATGCAATAAATAAGAAACAATTTGTTGCAAGTATGAGCAAGTTTGGTGGTGTTGTCATTGATTTCAACATAGTTTAGTATGTTGTAGATTGTACATGTATAGCTAAGATGTTGTAAGTACATGGAGCTATCTTTATGTCATTGTAGATGTGTTGGTTTGATGAGTTTCCAAGTGCTTTTGAGAAAATTAAATAAAGAAGAGAAAATAGAATGATGAAAGTGTTCAAAATGTGCTTCAATATGTGCTCTGCATTTCTCCTATGTTGATCCTATGCTTGTGTGGATCTGAAGGTTTGATAATGGGGATTTAGCGGTGATATCTCCTGAGTTTTAGCTTTTGGCTTGTTGGTACATGAAAGTTACATTCATCGATATGTGAACTGTTCTAGTAAATTTGGTCTTCTATGAACTGGGAGAAATATTGTTTCTCTACAATTTTTCTCTGTTTCATTTCAAATCTTGTGGATCTGGAATATGTTGTGTGAAGGTATTTTCTATGCTTTGGAAAAGAGGTTTGAAGATTGGTGATCTAGAAGTCATGTTTCAGTAATTCAGTGAGTTTATACAGTCTAGTTGGACTAGTGAAAGATGTTCAATGATTGAAGTTTGTTGTTTTGTTGTGGATGTATCTAGAAGATTCTGAGATGTATTTTCATGCTTAAAGAAGCATGTCATGGTGTCCCTATGTCATCTTCTTGTTGGGAAGAGTGTACATCAATGATCATTTGTGTTTTCATTAGGTTTGGTCGACCTAGTTTGTACACTTCATTCAAAGAATAAAATTTAATTAAGTGTGTGATTGTTTTGAGATATTATTTTTTTATCCTAAAAAATGGTTTTTATTGGTCCACTCTCATTCCTTTCCACCACGGGAATTTTGAGTTGTTGACCTAGTTTGAATTTATGAAATGAGGTTTTTATGGCCAACCTTGGAGAAAGTTTCTAAGGTTGAGAATGATATAAAATCAAGTCAAATTGTGAAGAGTTGTATGACAGTGTGATGCAAAGTGACAGAATGATACAAGAGCAGAAGTGTGTGTGTGAGTTGTGATAGCAGTTCTTCATTGGGTTGAAGGCAGTGAGATAAAGGTTTATGCAATCCTACGGATGTGCATTAATTGTTGTGGTGGATCTTTTTCTCTCTTTTGTATTTGTAGGTAGTGATCCTTTGTACTTGGACACTGAATCCTCTTTTAGGCAGAGATCCTTTGTATTGTGAGTTAACCCTCACCGTGGTTTTTCCCTCATTGGGTTTTCCACATAAAAATCTGGTGTTCATTGTGTTGATTTACTTTCTATTATTTGTTTTTCATGCTCTTACTTAATAACAAAATAGTGTGGTTGTGGAATTAATAAGTGCTGAGTTTTAAGTTTGAATTGTGTGACAACTGATTCACCCCCCCTCTTAATTGTCATGCACCTGTTTAACAATTGGTATCATAGATTTGGTTCCTTGTTGTTGAGCTTAACAGCTTAAGGAAGATCCAATGGCACACAATTTGGCGATCCCTATGTTCGATGGAACTGACTACAATGACTGGAAAGGACAGATGAAAGGATATATTATCTACTTTGGTTTCAAGACTTGGAAGGCCATTGAGACAAAGTATACACACCCATTTGGTGGTCTTACTACTATAGATGAGATCTTTACTTATGAAGAAAATGAGAAGGTGAAGTATGCTATTTGCAGTGGTTTATCTAAAAATGAGTGAGTGAAGGTTTATTCTTTTGAAACTACATATGACATCTGGAAGAAGTTGGAAGATATGTATGAAGGAAATGAAAGAGTGAAATTGGCAAAGAAGTTGGCGGTGAAGCACATATTTGTGAATCTGAAGATGGAAGAAGGTGAAGAGTTTACAAGTTTCTTTCAGAGGGTTGAACTAATTGCAAATGAAGTTAGAAATCAAGGAGGAAAACTATCAGATGAAGATATAAATGAGAAAATCTTGATAACCTTACTAGAGTGCTACAATGATAAGATCTTAGTTATTGAAGAAGTATATAATCCTAAGACTTACACTTTGGAACAATTGTTCAGCACCTTGCAAGCATTTGAGTTGAGAAAGTTCTAAAAAGAAGACAAGATAGAAGAAAAGACAGAAACAACATTTAAGACATTGAAGATTGACGAGGAACTGGATAGCGATGGTGATGATGAGTTGGAAGCAAACTCCACAAGGAAGTTGAAGAAAGGAATCAGAAAGTATAAAGGTATGTTTCCCTTTAAATGTTTTAGTTGTGGTAATATTGGTCATTATGCTTTGAGATGTCTGAATATGGTTGTGCATAAGAAGAACAGGGATTATAAGGATAAGGATAGGAAGGATAAGAAATATAAGAAGTTGTACTATGTTAAAGAAGAAGCAAGAATTTCTGATGATGAGTATGAGAATGAGGTAGATGATAGTGAATGCTTATTCTTAGCTTTCGAAATTAAATCTGTATCCACTAACCCTGGAAAATGTATAAGCAAGAAAGCTCTAGAGAATAAGAGAAATAGGACATAAGGTACTTTGGTTACCACTTTTCATGCAAAACAGGATGAAGATTACTGGGTAATTGATAGTGGATGTTCTAATCACATGACCGGAGATAAGAGTAAGTTCACTAAACTTGAGAAATATGATGGTGGTTTAGTTATTTTTGGTGATGATTCAAGAGCTAAGATCTGTGGGAAAGGTTCAATTAGTTTTGATGGAGTGCACAGTACTGATGATGCATATTATGTGAAGGGTTTGAGGCATAACCCTCTAAGTGTTGGTCAGATGTGTAGCAATGGTTTTAAACTTGTGTTTTAGAATAACAACTGTGAAATCAGAAAAGGATTCAAAAATGGAGATATGGTTGATGTTGGAAGAAGAATTCATGGAAACATCTATTAGTTGAAAGGAGTTGATGGTCATTGTCTTGTATCTCAAATCAGTGAAAGTTGGTTATGGCACCGGAGAATGGGACATGTAAATTTTGATAACCTAGTCAACATCAGTGCAAAAGAGATTTTTTGAGGACTTCCTAGAATCACAAGACCTGCTAATGCTATCTGTAGAAGTTGTCAATTGGGGAAACAGACAAGATGCAGCTTTAAGGGAAAAGAGCATTCTACTACTAGAATGTTGGAGTTAGTTCATACTGATCTCTATGGTCCAACTAGAACTGGAAGCCTGAATGGTGACAAATATTTCATGTTGCTTATTAATGATTATACTCTAATGACATGGGTTGCTTTTCACAAAGAAAAGACTCAGGCTCTGGATAGGTTTAAGGTATTCAAAGCAAGAGTATAAAATGAAGTAAATTTGAAAATCAAGTGTTTGAGATCTGATAGAGGTGGAGAATTCACTTATGGTGAATTTAATGCATTTTGTGAACAACATGGCATAAAAAGATAGTTTTCTACTCTAAGAACCCCTCAACAGAATGGAGTAGTTGAAAGGAAAAACCAAATAGTACAGGAAGCTATTAGAACCATGATGAAAGAATCAAATGTACCAAATGTGTACTAGAGAGAGGTGATACACACTATTGTTTATGTTCTTAATAGAATCTAGATCAGATACCACATCACTAAGACACCTTTTGAGTTATGGACTTGTAAGACACTTACTATGAAGTATTTTAAGGTATTTGGAAGTAGATGCTATATTAAAAGAGATGATGAAAATCTTGGAAAGTTTGATGCTAGATGTGATGAAGGAATCTTTCTTGGATACTCTATTACTAGCAAAGCATACAAATGCTTTAACAAAAAATTGAGAAAGATTATTGAAAGTGCTAATGTGAAAGTTGATGAAGACATACGCAGACCTATTGAGATAAGTGAAGTTGAACCTAATGATCCTATATGTGGGCATGTACCTGAAGAAAACAAGAAGGAAGAAGAAGAGAAAGAAGAACAAGTGGAAGAAGAAGGAGAAGAAGAGAATGAACCAAAACCTATTGACAGAACTCCTAAGTATGTACAGAAGAATCATCCAGAGGATCAGATAATTGGAGATAAAAGTGAAGGTGTGAAGACAAGAAGTAGAGTTGCAGCTGAGGTAAATTTGTGTCTATTATCTAAAATTGAACCCAATTCTATAAGTGAAGCATGTGAAGATGAGAGTTGGATGAGAGCTATGAAAGAATTGCAGTAGATAGAAAAGAATCAGACATGGGAACTAGTCCCTAGGCCTATGAATAAAAAAAGTGATTGGTTCGAAATGGGTGTTCTAGAATAAGCTGAATGAAAGTGGAGAAGTCGTAAGGAATAAGGAAAGACTGGTATGCACAGGATATTCACAAGTTGAAGGTATATATTTTGAAGAAACATTTTCCCTTGTGGCCAGAATGGAAGCTATCAAGATGTTTTTGGCTTTTTCTACTGACAAGGACTTCAAAGTGTATCAGATGGATGTTAATTCAACATTTCTGAATGGTGAGTTGGAGGAAGAGGTGTACATGGAGCAACCTGAAGGGTTTCAATTGTCTGACAAACCAGACATGGTTTGTAAGTTGAAGAAGGCATTGTATGGGTTAAAGCAAGCTCCCAAAGCTTGGTATGCAAGATTGGTCAGATATCTGACAAAGTAAGGATTCAACAAAGGTTTTGTTGACATCAATCTTTACTTCAAAGTGCAAGGTAAAAAAATGTTGATAGTAATATCATTTTTGATGGAAATGAAGGCATGTGTAAAAATTTTGTTGAAGAGATGCAAAAAGAATTTGAGATGTCTATGATCGGTGAATTGAATTTCTTCCTTGATCTACAAGTGAATCAAATTGATAAAGGGATATTCATTTCACAATCTAAGTGTGTAAAATAACTATTGAAGAAGTTTGGGATGGATGATTCCAAACCAGTTTGTACTCCTATGGTAACCGGATGTAAACTGAGCAAAGATGATGAATCTACTAAGACTGATCAAAGCAAATATAGATCTATGATTGGCGAACTACTGTACCTTATTGCTACTAGACCGGACATTATGCATGCAGTATGTTTAGTTGCCATATTCCAAGTAGATCCCAGAGAAGCACATGTCACAGCTATAAAGAGGATATTTAGATATCTTAAAGGTACACCAAATTATGGACTATGGTATCCTAAGAATGATGATTTCACCCTGGGTGCTTATACATATGCTGATTGGGCCAGATGTGTAGATGACTGAAAGAGTATCAGTGGTGGTGCTTTCTTTCTTGGTGGAAGATTAGTTTCATGGCTGAGCAAAAAGAAAGACTCAATTTCTTTATCCACAATAGAGGCATAATATATTGTTGCAACATCCTATTGCACATAGGTTTTATGGATGAAGCAGACATTGAAGGACATCGGTGTGGTATGTGATGAGCCTATTTCTATTTTTTGTGATAACACAAGTGCAATAAACATTTCAAAGAACCCGAATATGCATTCAAGAACGAAGCACATATCTATCAAATATCATTTCTTGAGAGAAAAAGTGTTGGAAAATGAAGTCAGATTGGAGTATGTGACCACAAAGGAACAAATTGCAGACATATTTACCAAGGCTCTTCCTAAGGATATTTTTAAGCATCTTAGGGAGATGTTGGGGGTCATTGGCCCTCTGAACTAAGTGCACATGTAGGTGCATCAGTCCAGTGAATTCACAGATTCTTCATTTATCTAGACTAATAAATGGGTCTACTCCATACAGGGAGTAGAAATGGTTTCATTGTTGCAGTATGAGTGTGCTCCTAAGGGGGAGTAATCAGATTTGTTGATATTTTCCATTGATGTCAAAGGGGGAGAGAAATTCATGTGAAGAATAGTTGCAGAAGAAGAGAAGGTGTTCTCCCAAGATATTGTGTAATTTTTTATCTCTTTTTTTTTTTTGTCTTTGATGGTTTTTCACATCATGTGTTTCCATCAATGACAAAGGAGGAGATTGTTGCAAGTATGAGCAAGTTTGTTGGTGTTGTCATTAATGTCAATACAGTTCAATATGTTGCATATTGTACATGTATAGCTAAGATGTTGTGAGTACATGGAGCTATCTTTATGTCATTGCAGATGTGTTGGTTTGATGAGTTTCCAAGTTCTTTTGAGAAAATTAAATAAAGAAGAGAAAACAAAATGATGAAAGTGTTTAGAATGTGCTCCGGTATGTGCTCTGCATTTCTCTTGTGTTGATCCTATGTTTGTGTGGATCTGAAGGTTTGATAATGGGGATTTAGTGGTGATATCTCTTGAGTTTTAGCTTCCTAGCTTGATGGTACCTAAAATTTATGTTCGCTGGTATGTGAATTGTTCTTGTAAAGTTATTCTTCTATGGATTGGGAGAAATATTGTTGCTCTACAATTTTCCTCTATTTCATTTCAAATATTGCAGATTTTGAATATGTTGTGTGAAGGTATTTTTTGTGCTCTGGAAAAGGTTTGAATATTGGTGATCCAGAAGTCATGTTTCAATAATTTAGTGTGAGTTTATATAGTCTGGTTGGACTGGTGAAAGATGTTCAGTGATTGAAGTTTGATATTTTACTGTGGATGTATCTGGAACATTTTGAGATGTATTCTCATGCTTAAAGAAGCGTTTCATGTCGTCCATGTGTCATCTTCTTGTTGGGAAGCATGTACATCAATGATCATTTGTGTTTTCATTAGGTTTGGCTGACCTGGGATTTACACTTCATTCGAAGAATAAAATATAATTAAGGAAGCGTGTGGTTGTTTCGAGATATTATTTTTTGATCTTGAAAAATATTTTTTTATCTTGAAAATTATTTTTTATTGGTCCACTCTTATTCCTTTCCACTGCGGGAATTTTGAGTTACCGACCTAATTTGAATTTATGAAATGAGGTTTTTGTGGTCGACCTTGGAGAAATTTTCTAAGGTTGAGAATGATATAAAAGAAAGTCAAATTGTGAAGAGTTGTATGACAATGTGATGCAAAGTGACGAAAGTGAGCCACAAATCATAAGAGAAGAAGTGTGTGTGTGAGTTGTGATAGCAGTTCTTCATTGAGTTGAATGTAGTGAGATAAAGGTTTCTGCAATCCTGCGGATGTTCATTAATTGTTGTGGTGGATCCTTTGTTCTCTTTTGTATCTATAGGCAGTGAGCCTCCCTGTTGGACAATGAATCCTTTCTATAGGCAGTGAGCCTTTGTACTTGGACAGTGAGGCCTCTTTTGGGAAGTGAGCCTTTGTATTATGTTTATAATCCTTTATATTGTGAGTTAACCCTCACCATGTTTTTTCCCTCATTGGGTTTTGCATGTAAAAATCTAGTGTTCATTGTGTCGATTTGCTTTCTATTATTTGTGTTTCATGCTCTTACTTAATAATAGAATAATGTGGTTGTAGAATTAATAAGTGTTGAGTTTTAAGTTTGAATTGTGTGAAAATTGATTCACCCCCTCTCTCAATTGTCTTGTGTCTATTTAACATGATCACCATCAATCTTATAATAAACACAATGATCTAATTTAGAACACTCAAATCCCAAACTCAACACATATGTGTCAAATTTTGGGTACCAAATCCTAGGACTCTATTTTAGGCCATACAAATATTTCTTCAATTTGCAAACCAAATTACTTTTACCTTTCACCACGTAGTGCTCTAGCTGCACATCATATTTGTAGACACGAAAAATATACCGATTGATCCTATACACCTGATCCTAATTTACTAACACTAGTTCATCCTAAATCATCTCTCTACTAATCATTTAATTAAATAATCTTTATTTAATTAAATTCATCACATTTCATCTCTTAATTAAATAAATCAAATTTATCTGATTAAGTCATCATCTCCTATTAATTAAATAAATCACTTTGTTTAATTAATCCTATAGTCCCTCTTTTAATTAAATAATTCAGTTTTTTTAATTAAGCTCTAAAGTCACCTCCCTTAAATTAAATAAATTAATCTTTAATTGATTTGATCTAACATCATCCTCTTTAATCAAATAATTCAAAATTTATTTAATTAAGTCTAAAATCATTATTCCTCTCATTTTGATTTAAATTAATCCAAAAATCTAAATCAAATTATCAAATCAACTAATCTCCCCTTAAATTAATCAAATATTGATTAATCCTAATCTTAATCACTCAAATCCTCTAGTTTTTGCAACTTGCTCATGAAAATCAATTTAATTAATTTATAAATCTTCCTTTTTCATTCAAAAAGGCATCAAAGGATGGAATATTTCTCAAATTTTAAATCTCCCCCCAAAAGTACTTGTCCATCCAACAAGGCATTAAAGGCCTCTTACATGTCCTTTTCTTGAGCCAAGTGGCATTTAATTCATTTCTTCTCTCCCTCCAACTTGTCATTTCTCCAAATTTGAATTTCCACCTAATAGCATTAATGTGCACATTCATCCAAATGTGCTCCACCTTTGTCCACTCACATGTTGACAAGTGGCATTATGTTATTGGTTGGTGTTTGATCCCACATTCATCTATTTTGCCTCATCTTCCATCATTCTCTTCTATAAATAGAAGGCTCTCTTATTGATTTTGGATCCACAAGGTCATCCACAATCTTAGGCATTTTTATCCACAACTTTATGCAAAATCATTGTGTTCATGTTTTGAGCAATTTCATCCATTCTCATCCAAGTTTCATAGTTTTCATCAATTTCATAGCTAGGTTATGGAAAATTTTATCAAGGAGCACCATTGATCATCATCAAGCTTGCAAGGAATTGGGAAAGGTCTATTTTCCACATCAAAATAGCACCAATTCCCCCATGGGATTGAGAGTTTGAGAATTTGAATAGGATTTAATTAGCTTTCATTTGATTACTTTGCTTGAGTTTCCATGTTCTTGTGTTTGAATGAATCTCATGGGGAATGTAAGTTTATATTTTTTTATGGACTAATATTTGATTGTTTGTTCATGTTGGAGCAGGTCTAGATCAAGCATTCACACATATTAATATCCTCCTCCAAATCACCATGAAGGAAAGCAATTTTCACATCCATTTGCTCAACCTCTAAATCATAAGCAGCAACAATAGAAAGCAAAAATATAATGAATTTTATTTTTGCAATAGGATAAAATATCTCACCATAACCAACACCCTCAACCTAAGAGTAACCTTTTGCAACCAACCTTTCTTTGTACTTCTCAATACCTCCATTTGAACTAATGTTTTTCTTGAACACCCATTTGTAACCAACAGGTTTTTGTCCTTCAAGAAATGGTACAAGATCCTATGTATCATTATTTTGCAAAGCTGGCATTTCTTCATCCATAGAAATCTTCCAGTATTTTGCATCATTCATACCTAATGCCTCTTCTACCAATTTGGGTTCATCCATGTTAGTATTTAAAGCAAAAATACATCTCCAATCATTGGGTGAATACCTTTCAGGTGGTTTTCTATGCCTTATAGACCTACAAACAAGCTGAGTTGGAGGTTCTTCCTCCTCTTCTGAAGATTCAAAGCTAGATGAGCTCTCCTCAACTTCTTGTCTATCCATGGGCCTCGATTCAACTTTATCAGGTATAGAAGGAAATCGGATCACATCTTCCTATTTACTTTTTTCTGGCTGCAATGTAATAGAAGGAGGCTTAGTTCCTCTTAAAATAACACTTCTACCATGTATTACCTTTTGTGCAACAAGATCCCAAAGCTTGTATCCTTTCACAACATAGTTGTATCCTATGAAGATACATTTCACAGCCTTTTTCTCCAACTTTGTTCACTTCTCCTTTGGCACATGTGCATATGCCTCACCACTAAAAACTCTAAGGTGTCTTCATGAAGGCTTGTGGCCCAACCATGCCTCTATAAGTGTCTTATCGACAAGAGCTGATGTAGAAGACCTATTAATCAAGTAACAAGCAATGGAAACAACTTCAGCCCAAAACCTTTGTTCTATAACAACACCACTCAACATAATCCTAGCCTTCTCCATCAGTGTACTGTCCATTCTTTTTGCAACTCCATTCTGTTGTGGAGAATATGAAGTTATCTTCTATCTATGAATACCACAGTCTTTACAAAATCTATCAAAATCATTAGAGAAAATTTCATCACCATTATCAGTCCTCAAAATTTTTATTTTATTTCCAGTCTGTAACTCAACCATTGCTTTAAATTCTTTATATTGACTTAAAACATTAAATTTACTCTTTAGAAAATATACCCATGTCCTACTATAATCATCAATAAATGAAACATAATATGTGGATTTTCCAATTGAAGGAACATATATAGGACCAAACATATCGAAATGAATAAGATCCAATACACTATTTATGAGAAGTTAGGTAAAACTAAATGTGGTTTTTTCCATAAATGCAATGCTCACAAAAATCAAATTCAAGATTACAATCAAACAAGAGTTCAACGATGTTTTTATTTTTCAAGGTCCTTAGACCCTTTTCTCCAATGTGGCCAAGTCTCTTGTGCCATAACATAGTTTTCTCTATAGGTAACTTTGATTAAGAAGAAAGAGCACCCTTAGGTACCCAAAAGCCATGACCATCTGCTGAAGGTGAAACATTCACCTCTTCCATAGACTTGCTTCTCATAGAAGTACTATTGCACTCAACAGTGCATGCATCAAGCTATAATGGTGTAAATTTGCATCCTAGGAAAATTTACCATTTATTTACCCTTACTTTAGAATTACAAGTATGTAGATGCATAAACCTACTATCATCTTCCTGATCTTTCCATGTCTTTCTATCTTTTTACGTCAATGGAGGAATATTTGTTAGGGACATGTATGTGCCACGCAAACATCGACATGTTGCACTATCATCCTGATAGGTTCCTACCTTTGATATTTGTAGAAGTGTTATGTTTCTTTGTTGGTCATGAAGGTAACATCCTCTATCGGATCTTGACCAAAGAAAAATGACTCCTTGTCTCTATTTTGTTGATTCAGAACTCATTCTTTCACTTCCTCATGCTAATTCTTTCACTCTCTCATGCAAGCTCTTGCATTCTATAGCTTATTCTCATTCTCTCATTCTTCTTGATCATTCTTGCTCTATCTTGTTGCTACTATATTTCTACTTGGATCCCTTTGCTTCAACACCATCGTCATTGTAGGTTTACGCAACTCTATCTCCTCGGTGTGGTGGCATTATCTTTCTCCTTCCTCTATTGGCCTTGAGTTCTTATAGAACGGAAGGTAACATTGTGTCTTTTCATTTTGTATCTATCGTCTTGTAGAGCAGCATTCAGGTTGCCATTTCTCTCTACCTTATTGTATCATTTTCATTCTCTCCTTTATCATTTTATCTATATTGTTGCATCTAGTTGTTTGTGGAGGTGGGAACACAAAAATGGGGATCTGACTAAGGTAGACCTCAAAACACAACTCAACACTTTTTCTATTTTTCATGTGTGTAGGCATTAGTTCATCCATTTGGAGTTATAGCTGAAGAATTGAATTTCATGTAAAAGGTATCTTTTCCTACTCTATTCTTGTCATTTTTCATCATTAGAATAATTATCTCTAGTATTCTTCTTGTTGTACTATTTATTTCCATATTTTCATATTAAAAATTCAAACTATAAAACTCTTTTATTTGGGTTGTAAGTAGACCCTCAGCATCTTTGAGTATTATTCGACTCACTATCTGTACAGGATGTCAACGTGTACCTAAGACTCTAGCACGATGTGTTGAAGTCCAATTCTCACGATGTCATCCTTTGATGGAGAGTTGTTTGATTCACATTCTGAGACCCTAGTAGTCTACTCACCCGATTTCTGAAACACTTGTCATTAGTAGAAGGGAAGCAAGGTCTTGTTTTCCCTTCCTTTTTAGATTGCCTTTCCTTTCTTTACCTTTAGATCAACTTGAGATAGTTTAGGGCAGTTTGTTCCTTGGGACTCTCCCATGACCTAGACCATTGGAGGTGATGAATCCTCCTACTCTACATTTTTGGTGAACATGACATGAAATTCTTATTTTCATTTCTTAGTGTTGGATATATTTCTCTTGTATCCTTGATGCATTGCAGGCGTATGTGTTGTGCAAGATTTATGAGCTTTACAACTTAGTCAACAACCTCTAGGAACGTTGTTAGAAGGAGCATGCAACATATAGATATGGATTCTAAGGTCACTATTGATCCTACCTTTGAGGAAATAATTTTAAGAATAAATACAAGTTTCTCCAACCCTTTTGGGGAAGCTCTTCATGTCCCTACCCCTCTTGCTTCTCCTTTCATTTCATTTGTGGAGGAATACGATGCTCTCAAGGTTCCCGCAAAGCAACTTATTTCCCTAGACAAAAGAATTGGGAAGTCCAAGAAATATCTGGGGAGAGAAAGGACTATGGCTAAAGCCACTAAGGTTGTTAAAAATTTAAGAGATATGTTGTACAAGGTCCAGATAGGTTTGGAATTCCTTTGGGGCCTTGCAGACATTGTGGACACTCATGTCCTATCATACAATTCTAGGTTAGGTGTTGCCTAAGACCTTAGGTTTGAGACTGCTAAGAGATAGATAGAAGTCTTAGTGCCTAAGGCATCGGTATGTATGGCTGAGAATAGCCCTTGTGTTGACACCACCTTCGGTCCTCGGTCAACCCCCATCATTAAAGTAAACAAGGTACCCTTGGGTTTCAGCTCCACCAATCCTATTATTCTTGGTGGTAATCTTGGATCCCATGCTAGTTTTGGTGGTGGGGTCTGTACTGATATGGGGGCTGGTGGCTCTGGTGGTTCAGGTGGAGGCTCCACTGGTCATGTTTCATCCTCTGACCCTATCTTGAATGCCTTGTTGTAGAACATGGCTCAGACACAAAACCAATTAGCAAACATATCCAACTCTACCTCTCAACCTATCTTTTAGCCTTTCTTTCATCACAGTCCTCTATCTATCACTATTCTAAACACTCTGATCCATCAGGGGATGAAGATTCCAAAATTTGAAAAGTATGGTGGTCGTAGAGATCCTTAGATGCACATTTCAACATTTAATGTTGTGTGCACTAATTTCTTCCATCATGATGCTCTAATGTCTAAGCTCTTTTCGAGATCCCTTAAGTAAATTTCCCTTGAGTGGTACTTTTCCTTATTGGAAAACTCTATCTTTTCATTTGATCAATTGGTAAACCAATTCCTGAGGCAATTCCAAGCTAACATCAAACCGAAGATGACATTTTAGGATCTCGTATGATGCAAGAAAGGGAACCATGAAAAGGTAACTAATTTTATTGCTTCCTATCAAGTGTTATTTTCACAAATTTCTTATCCTTTACTAGATTCAGATGTTCAAAATTCTTCATTGGAAACTTACAGAAATCATGGAAAGAGAAGTTTTCCTTGAAGAAGTACCCTTGTTTTGCACACCTATGTGTTGCATTATGTGAATACCAACATATGGTTGCATAGTTCATGGGTTCATCCTCACGCTCCCATCTTGATACCTGATCTTTAGTATGGGTTTCTAGAAAGAACAAAAGCCTCAATTGTGAATGTGGTCTCTATGTCTAAGGACAAGGAGACCTAGGGGCAATCACATTTCACAAAATTGTTTGATTCTTATACTATTGTTTTGAAAGTTGTTAAAAGATAAAGTTAAGCATTGCAGGAACCACGGCCTCTAACTAAGTTATTATCGAGGTGAGTATTACAAGCAAAAAATTATATCAATTCCATCAGAGTGCATGAACATGATACCTAGTGATGCATGCACATGCATCATGAGATCTGGGACCACATCAATGATGAGACTATTTGTCTTGATGGGAAGAAACATAATCTAATAATTTTTGTGTCCAAGGCCCCAACAATGAGCTACAGAATTTACAGCGATATATTTCCCTCTCATTTAAATTTTAACACAATCTTCTACATCTTATGGGTTAGTCCATGCAAGGTAATGTGGAACATGGTTTCATTCATGTGTATACTCGAAAATGTGGAGTGCAATACGACATAAAATTCACCTCACATGATAAGCCTCTTAATAAGGAGCCTTCCCTACTATACATTCCTTCCTGAATTAATGAAAATGTCATGACTGGCATTTTAGTTGATTCGACGATTTGAGTTAATGTGATAATGGAGGAGACTCTATTTATAAATAGTTTAAAGGAGAGATACAAAAAGTTGGAGACCACTCTCTATACCCACGATGGACTCTATGTGGCCCCTATGAGCTCTATTTCTTTGTCAGTCTTGGTAGGACCCAAGGATATTGATGTCATATTTGTTATCATTCCAAAGTTTGACCCGTTTAGAGTAAGGCTAGGCATCTCCTGGCTAGCCTTCATGAACAACGTCACCTTTGTAGTTCATAAATGTTTAAATTTCCCTAATGAAGGCACCATGCACATTGTGCATGACATTTGTTAGAACACGGTGGTTCTCAAATTTAAAACCCTAATTAGAGTTTTGGTTTGTTTTGCAAGTTTTTGTTTTGTATTTTTGGGGTTTTGGGGCAAATAATGAAATTGCTGATTTTACTGAGAAAATGCTAGAAAATTCTAAATAAATCCAAAATGCATAAAATTACTCAGATCTTGCTCAGAGAACTTAGGCGCTTCATTATATTTCATTTCCAGATGATTTACAAGAGCCAGATACGAAGTATGAAGGAAATACAAATTATTTAAATAAGAAAAACCTGGTTTCTTTAAATGGCGGCTGCAGCAATATGAAAGATGGTACGGCCAAATAAATGAAGAATCTCGGGGCTCGAAAATCAATGCACAACCTCAGTAGACCAAGGCGCCCAATGTCCAAACACCAAAAGCTGATGAAATAAGGCGTTGCTCCAGAGGAATAAAAGTACGGCCTTGCTGGTACGGCCTGACAGCAGCAGCAATAAATGAAGTACGACCCTTGGGAAATGTGCCAAGTCTCAAAAGAATGATCTCTGAAAAAGACGTCTCTACTGCCAGATGAAGTTCTCTGTGAATCTCTGCTAAAATCAATAGATAAGCTCAGTCTGTGACCTCTGGATGAAATCACCAAGTGCAAGCTTCAGCTGGTATTGCACAGCCTCAGTCTGCCTAATCTTTGAAGAGTTTTCGTTCTTCAGAAACGATCGTCTGCCAGGAACCCTAGGGTTTGCAAACTCCAATGCTCAGAGCAATAAAGACAAAATTGAATAATAATCAAGATAGTTCGATTTTGCCTTGAGAAAGTATATATTGCCCTTGAAGAAATTCGACCCAACTCTCTTTTAAAATAATCATTTAAATTAATGATTTAATTTGCACTTTTAACTTAGGAAAAATAATTAATTATTGGCGTCCCCTTTTTAATGAATATAAAATACTCATTAAGTCACATTTAATAATTTATTATAAAGTATAATAAATACTTTATAATTAAGCCAAATAATTAAATATTTAAATATTTCAATAAAGTGACTTTATTATAAAGTCAAAATATTAAATATTTA
>VDFB02230141.1:0-10683 GCA_007258455.2 Sequoia sempervirens
ATGACATGCCACCTAGCCTTAATGATGATGATGATCATGATAGTGAAAATACAATGCATGAAGAAGGATTGAATGAGATGCTTACAGGTTTCTTTGGGGATGGAAACAATGATGACAATAATGATCATATGGTTGACAGTAATGATGATAGTAGGGGTAATTACTACCAATGTAATGTTGATGATAACAACCTAAAAGACTCCATCAAGCAAGTAGCGAAGACACCCGTGTTCAAATCGGGTGCAAGTAGAACCTCAAAACTGGCATGCACATTAATATTATTAGAAATCAAGTCACTATTTGGTTGGTCAGACAAAGGATTCACTATCCTACTAAAGTGAGTTGAAATCTATTTATTTTTTTGCATTTTCAATTGGTGTACATAATTCGTAAACATTCATCAACTTCGTTTATATTTCTTTAAGGGGATTTTAAAACCATATATTGTATATAAACAGTCCTAGTATAGATTGACATATCAAACATGTTCATCATAAGTCAAACATTCAATTGATTTAATCTCTGGCAATCTTACAGGGCACTAAAAACTAAAATATTCCTTGAAGAGAATGTGTTGCCATCAACTTGTAGAGAGGCACGTCTATTGTTGGTTGAGTTGTAGATTGAATATAAGCAAATTCATTCATGTAAAAATGATTTCATTTTATACATAGATGAATATCAAAACAAGGTAGAATGCCATGTATGCAAAGAGAAGAGATATTGTACAAATGTACAAGGTACTACAATTCCAAAGAAGGTTTTACGTCACATGCCAATTATACCTAGACTTGATGAATGCTGTTGCAGATTCAGCACAATTCATAGACGCATATAAAGAACATGAGTAAATATGGATCCATTTTTTACAGAAATTCCAACTGGCTCAAGCAATGAAACACATAGAGGAAAAATGGTCAAGAAAATTCAAAGATGAACCTCGTAGTATCAAGTTTGGTCTTGCAATTGATGGAGTGTGCCCATTATCTTACCTGAGCTCAAATTATAGTGTTTAGCTAGTTGGATTGATAATATACAATATTCCCCCATGGATGAGTGCTAGAAAGGAGCACCTTATGCTGACTCTCATTGTTCCAGGAAAACATCAAGTTAAAACATGGATGTTTATCTTGCGCCTTTTATTGATGAGATGCAACTGCTATGGAAAGGCATAAGAATGTATGACATATCACGTCCTCCATCAAATAGGTCCTTCATGTTTTATGGTGTGCTATGTTAGACTATTCATGATTTCCCAAGACTTGGTGTTTGTTCTGGTAAGATAAAATATCTACGTATTTACACTCATAATTTATTTTCATCCCAACTTTCATACTTAGTTTTATACTATTTTTTATGTTATTAACATTACTTATTGAATTACAGGGCTTCAAACAAAGGGGATATTTGCATATCCAAGATGTGCAAAACAATTTCAAGGGTGGTATTCTAAAGATTCTAAACACTAAATATGGCTTTTTCAAATACCAGATCGCGAGTTTTAGAAACTACCAAGAATCAATTTGATGGGTTGAAAATAGAGGCCCTCCCATGATTATGTGGGTCCGTGGATTAGCAAGATGCCAGAAACTGAAATGGGAGGATTTTTTTGATTGAGGTGATTCGATTGAAGAACCAAAACAAGTTGTAGTTAATATGTTAGAAGGAATGAAAAGGAAATCCATATTTTATGAGCTCCCTAACTAGAAGGATCTATTAATATATCACCTATTAGATCCTATGCACATCTTCAAAAATTTCCCAGATTCTATACTTTGATACATATTAGGCAAAATATAACTGCCCTGGTGAGATATTGTTCTTTCTGCACTAAACACATACAAAAAAAATTTGTGGAAAAATAGGGAAAATGAAACATATGCAGAAGCTCCATGGATTTTGAAAAAAAAAATATCTAGACCAACTAAAAAATTTCATCCATTCAATAAGGACACCTACTGGCTATGGGTCATCATTGGCTAAAGCTTTTACAGTTGATGGAAATATCACAAGATTTAAAACACATGATTTTCATAATTTAATCAAGGTATTAGATATCAACATTTAACATTTATTGGTAACATTGATTAAGCACTGAATTTATTTTGATATTTTGTTGTGTGAGAAAAAATTACTATTGACCTTTTCATAAATGTGTTTGATAGCATATCATTCCATTGGCAATTAGGGGGGATTCTTGTCTTACAATTGAATTAAGGAATGTCATAAGTCAATTGTCAGCATTTACAAGGTATGTGGTTATATGAAATGTTCATGTGTGAGAGACATAGAGATATTATATTGCATTTTACTTTATGACTAAAGGTTCATACTTATTTACTATTGTTATATTAGGTGGGTGACCTCCAAGTAGATCCATGAATCTGAAGTGCCAAAGTTGAAGAAGGAAATTGTAGAAATTGTATGTGTATTTGAGAAGGATCTCCCTACAAGTCCATTTACTTATACACCTAGTCGATAACATTGAATTGGTGGGTGTTGTATCAATGAGGTGGATGTTTTTCTTTGAGAGGTATATGAAAACTCTTAAAAGATATGTTCGAAAAAAGGCACATCCAAAGGGTTCCATGGTTGAAGGGTATGTATTGAATGAAGCATTTTTCTTCCTGTGTGAATTCCTTGGTAAGGATTTTGAAGATGGCCCACATGTCTGGGATGAAGAATGAGCATCATATATTACTGATGGAGAAAAACCACAATCTAATGGTGTTGAAGTACAAATTAGTAAGTAAATTCACAATCAGTGTGGTTGTTTTTTTGGCAATCATTAATTTACTCTGTAATTTATTTGTCAAATTAATAGCATGACATTTGGAGTTTGAAATAAACATGTTGACATGTAATAGGTGTAGATGAAAGTTCTATACTTGACAAGTTCATTCTGTACCACATGGACTTTATGAACAAATGGATTGATCTATATGATAAAAAGAGAGAATAAGTGTTAGAAGCAAGGAGACAATTTAAGAGATCAAACCAAGGAATACTCCACTTCCCACTAATCTGCTTGGGGAATGTAAAGATTTCCCACTAGAATGGGTTAACAAATTCAAAATCAAATAGAATATGCAGTACGTGATTCAAACATAACCAAGATGAAATCAACATGTCTAGAGGATGTGGGAAAAGGTACTGAAATTTATAAAATGTTGTTTCCTTACGCTTTGACAATCTTAACTATTTTAATATTCATCATTATATTTGTTTTCACTGAAATAAATGGTCTTTCACAGGCAAGGAAATATCCAACAATGTGGGTATATGGTCGACATTATCATGTAGAAAGTGTAGATGTAAAGAGATGATCCTTCAATCGTGGCATCATGGTTGAATTCAAGCAATCCAGTTGATCAAGCTCAAAAGATAAGAATATAATTGAAGGGAATCTACAATATGTTGGGAAAATACAAGAAATTATTGAGTTGGATTACCACTCTTTTAAATGTTGTATTTTTAAGTGTAGATGGTATGAAGCATTTGAGAGGACATGAAGACATGATACCCATAGTGTATTGTTTTCTATAGATTCCTCATCGTTCCTACCGGAGGATAAGGAGCCTTATGTTCTACCAATTCATTATGAGGAGGTATTTCTTTAACTCAAACAAGAAGCGGTAGTTATCATTAATCTATTAATTCATAGCTTATTGTGAATATATACATGTGTTTATTAATCAATAAAATTGTTATAACATATGTCTAATATATGTATGTCGTTCATGTCCAGGTATTTTTCTATGAAGACATTTTGGACCCGAAATGGATATTTGTCATACATTATGATCCAAGATTAAGGCATGTATTTGACGATGCATTAGTGGATATTGAGAAAAACAATGATGGCCAACAAAATGAGAGAGACGAATTATAGAACATCAAAGAAATTGACATCCATGATGATGTTGAAGATGGTTATGTTCGTGCACAAGAAGACAACAACCAGAGTTAGGATGATGTTATGGAAGACAACAATATGGATGGTATAGAAAAATGATGATCCAAATACATCCGTAACAATATAGATGGTCTACCAAATTCCCCAATGCTGATGAAGATGATGCAAAATAAGATGAGGATGATGATAATATTAAATATTTGAAAGAACATATGAACATTGACAATGATAATAATCACATACTGTAGTAGAGCAAAGTTAATGACCAAGACTTCACAAAATTATTTTCAATCCATGTTTAAAAAAGGATGATTCTTATGGCCTAAACTTTGAAATGCTTCAGTAATATTATGTTGTACTTGGACAATTGAAAACTTGTTTTATTCTCCTAACAAGTTTTTTTATTTTCCATTATAATTCTAGACCAGACAATATTTGCAGGGATGGTCTTTTACACGAAACTTAATTTGTATGAAGTTCATGAACCTGTTGTCAAGCAGTAAATTCCTTTTGTAGACAACAAATGTTAAGGATTCATTTAAGAAAAGATAAGTAGTCTCTTTCTGAGGGTAATCCACATGCAAAAAGTAAAAAACACATAGAAAAAACAATTATACAGTATAAAATCATATTCAATTAGTTATGTCTTATTTCAATTGCACACTTATCTGAAAGACATAGGGTGTTCACCATACATTTCCCTTGACAAAGAAAACAAGTGATTTCATTTATTTTTATTGTATATCTCAAAAGTGAAATTGTTGTTACATAATGATGTACTAAGAAAATAATATATACAAAAAATGCAAAGAAAATGTTTTAGATTTAACATGCAACCTATTGTGTTGCGCTGAAAGGAATCAAGATTAACTGGGACAAGAAATAAAAATAAAATTTTGATGATTGTACTTAAAAGTGAACAAGATATGAAAATTGTGGACAATGATGGTGCTAAAATTGAAAACCCTGATTCTGATGACATTATTGTTTTATGTCATTAGAGATAAAGAGCACATACAATTGTATATACATAGCAAATGAAGATTTGAAACTAGTAAACTGAAAATGTAAACACTATAAGATTTTTCCTTAAACAATAATTCACATACTCACTTACAAAAAAGGGTGAAGCATTTTTTATTCAAACTCTGTTTTCTTTAATAGATATAACAGTAAAATAATATTTACAAGTACAATAATATATACACTGTTTCATAGAAAATAAGGAATGTTTCATAGAATATACAAGTGCTAATACATACACTATTTCAGAATTCCTAAATTTTAGGGCGGTTTGCAGACCAAGGTCTCAAAATGCAAGTTTTAGACCATAAGAGGGTTCCAATCTCTAAGAGGAATTTAATTCATGCCTAACTAGAAACCAATCAAAGCATCCAAACAGTAACAAAAAATGTGCCATGATAAATATTGCATATTTAAACAACTTGAAAAGACTACTTTGGAGACAACAAAGCAATAAATAAGCATGAAAATCGACACAACAATTGAACACTGAAAATGGATTATGAGTTATAATGTATCTGCTCCATTATATTGCTCAAAATATAAACATACATAACATGAGTTCTTTTGATATGAATAAGTGGATGAGATGGTCTAGTATCTATTCTAATGGATTGAAATGATGATGATATGATGAGCAAAATCAGACCTTGGTTTCCCTATTTGTACGGGAAGCAACAAGCTTAAGGTCCATTCACAAAAGTTACATCATTTCTTAACTAAAGCATAATTAACATAACATAGAAACTTAAAAAGAGTTTATTATTGGATGCACCACAGTCCGTTAATCATCAACAAGAGCTCGTGACCACCTAAGATCTGTTCAAGGCTTAAGCACCATGTTAATGTGTCCACAACAACCAAACTCTGACTACCTCCTCATAGAGCTCGTGCAAGGAACAAATTAACCTTTGACATGTGATCAATGTATTTCTCCTGGGCATAAGTGTTTGCATTTTGTAGAGTGTCTGTCATTACATTCTCCAATCCAACAATCCTCCCGAGATGCTTATGCGTTTTCCTGAGTACCTCATCCTCATCATTGATGTCATCAAGGATGCCTGGAAAATATTTTGATATCTCATTTTCAAGTTTCTTGATCCTTCAAATTTGTTTCTTCAAAGAAATCTAGCATGGCCATACATAGTGGTTGGCTGAAGTCATTCAATTCCTGTGTCAAGATATTCTAGAATTTTTCATGTGTATTCATGAGGCTCTGACATTCTTGGAGCAAAGAATTATTATCTCCATCTTTTTCCTTGATATGGGATTCAATTTCCTTCATCCTATCAACTAGATTTCCATGCTTCACGAGGGCCTTGTATGTTCCACTATGAGCACACCAAATACCATCTACATGTTGGAACATATCTTTGAATTTCATACAAATTATCCATGATGCTACTTCAAAAGTAGTAGCCTTCAATTTTCTTTTTAGTTCTTCCTATTCCTTTTGAGCCTTTTCAAATTTATGCTTCCATTGAGCAGTCTTAGACATGGCCTCTAACACTTTTCTTTCATGTTCAATTAAAAGAGAGTAAAGCCTTGGAGAAGCAGACAACCTATCTTTGTAGTTGGTTAATTCTTGTTTCAACCTATCATTTTCCTCTATCAGCCACTGGTTATCTCTTACTAGCTTTTGGATCTGGGCTTTGGTGAATTTGGCTACATTCACATTCAAGTCAGCAGTCTCCAAGGGATCTGTCTCCCCTACTCTTTGCACCAAGAGATGTCCAAAAATTTGATCATGGTCAATAAGAGAAGGCTTCTTGCCTAGGGGGTAAAGAGCCCAAATTTGCAAAGTGGTATTATTAGGATTGTACCCTCACCTTGTATAGACCCTGTCACCTGCTTCATCCATTATTTGCAAAGTTTTATTCTTTCTCTTCAAAAATATGTCAAACATAATGGATGAACTAATATCCCACCCAAGAAAGAGCATAACTCCAGCTTCTTGAAATAATGCTCTTCCTCTCTCAACAGTTGTATTTCTCATTTCCCTATCAACTTCATGTTGAAACTCTTTCAAGGCATAAGCCTCTTTCTCAGGGTCAATGTCCTTTAACCTTTCTCTTATTAGTCTTCCTTTATACTCATATATAAAGGACTTAAATTCAGGGGTCTGCACAAAAGTATCATCTGCAATAAATTCTTAACTTGCACGATGCCTCACATCATTTGATAGCTCATCAGAGGCTTCAAAGGTGATCACACTTCTTTCCAATGCCATCTCATATTGGGGTATAACAGGAGCATTAAACTATGAGACTTCTTCTTCCTCCTTAGTGTTATCTTCTTCAATGGATGAGGAACCAACTGAAAAGCTCACTTCAGTAGTAGGTTGAGGTGATAAGTGATCTAGTGGTGTGATATTTTCTACTTGCCTCCTAGGACTGATGCCCCTTCCTCTTTCAAATTCCAGAAGTGGCGCATCTCTTATCAGTTTTTCTTCATGGAGGATTAATTGTTCAATTATTTTTATGGGATCCTGTACCTCAAGGAAAGCCCCTACGTAGCCTGGGTTATTATTCACCTTCCAAGCCTCAACCATCATAACCCTACTGTAGGCATTCATTCTCATCATGTTTTGTTTTTCTTCACAATTTTTGATGACATCTTCTAAAAGGAAACTATGCTCATACCCTTTCAATTTCTAAAAAAATTTGGCATCACAAATGAAGTATTTAGGATCAAACTTTTCCCTTTTGTTGCCAATCGGCAAGCCATAATAATCCAGTTTACCACTAACCAAGTCATAGCCTGAATCAGAGATAATAGTGAAATCACCAAAGCATAAAGTGGAAGGCATGAAAGTCTGCCTCCCATAGCTCTTTAAATGCATGAAAGTTGAAAATGACAATTGCCTTATGATCTCTAAATAAGCAACTCTGTCTGGCACAGTCTTAGGCAACAAATAAGGTGCAGCTTCAAATCCATAAACCTTGATAACAGTACAATCCCCAAACATGTACTAGTCCCCCAATTATGATTTATCACTGCTTCATGACCCATATCTTTTGGTCAGAGAAATCTTAAGATCTCTAGGGAGAGGTTGTAGTCACATTTGTGGCCTAGCATCTTGTATAGTGGTTTGACAAAATATTCCTCAAAATATAGGTAGTGGACCTCCCACACTTTTTGTCCCACATAGATGTCCAAATTTGTATAGGCCTTGAATTTCCATCATTATCTAAGTCTTTTATTCTTAATTCCTCACCCCATATCCCCATCACCTTCCCTTCGTATAATATCATGTGCATGAAAAGAGAATAGTGCTTGAAATTAATGGCTTCACTATCATTCTTGATGATGTTGAGGGAATTATTGATGGCCTATGATAAATACTCTGCATAATCATAGGGTCAGGCATTATGGCTCTAGATGTATGTGGCTAAAACCATGGGAGCAATTTTTATGTTCTCAGGAACATTAATTCACAATACTTGACCAACTGAGTAATAAGTGTATTGAAAGTATTCTTCAAACAAAGCCACAGAGAATGGGGGATTATCTTCACTAGAGAACCTCATAGTTTGGTTACCCACACCTTTAACCCTATGTAGAGGCAATTTCCACCTCTTGTAACTTGTGTCCATGGTGTGGTATTCCTCCAACAATTCTCTGATTCATAATTTTGTTTTTAGGGAAGTGTCTAGCTAAAAAATCATGGAAATATAATCTGGCTTTATGACCATGAACTGTGACCCATCAGGAAAATAAATTGCTCTCATCTTTGGATTGTAATTCTTTGTCAACACCTTGATTAACTCTACGTTCACAAAGACATTGGGTACTACAAGTTTACCCAAATTCAAATTCCACGAGTTTGACACTGGGCTGTTTTAAGTCATATCCCAAAAGCCTATACACACCTCCCAAATTTCTTCTCATATCTAATACTAATGTCACACACAATGGGTTAAGCTATGCTATTCTTCTATATTTTGGCCCAAACCCAGGATGTTGATTGATTAAGTCTTGATTCAATTTCCTAGCTTCAATTTTCTATCTTTTTACTTTCTATTTGCCTAGAGTTTTTTCCATCTCAAACCTACTCATGCAATGCTTTCAGCTACTTACTAAGAAAATAATTTGAGCTGAGTCTAGACCACTTGGATAAATTCTGCAAATTTCCACCTGCCTACTACCATCCAACTTGGTTCTCCAAATCCTTCAATTATAATTCACAGTGATTTCAACTTCTTTGAAGTCGTATTTATCAAATTTCAGGACACTTCATCCAACCCTGGTTCATAAATGGCACTCATGCCACCTTTATGATCAAATTCTTCATTAATAGCGATAGTCTCATCGATATTTTTGTTAGTCACATCAATCAGACTAATCATCATTTCATAATTGTCGAAGAGACTTTTAATTAAAATGCCCGTTGTTTCTTTGATATGCTGGTATGGTGATGTTTTTCCCTTCCCTTATGCTATTTACCGCACTACTGCCTTGCTCAAGGCTTCTTGCTGTGGGGTTGTGGTGTATACCGATCTACCGCATATGTTGCTCACCTTCCCAACGATATAGTGGTGTATGCTTTGGATCATTACTTGAAGAGTGTCGATGAGAGAATCTTATTTTTCCTACTGATATCTAAATGTCTCATCAACACTAGATCTTATGTTCCTCCGATGTTGGTTGTCAATGTCGATGAGACAAGTTAATGTCTCTTTCCGATATGCCACTATCTCATCAATAATTACTTTGTTATATCCAAGAGTTGTGTTTCACCAAGCACTTGTAGATATACCTTTTCGATGTGACATAAGTGATTCTCTCCTCGATATGCCTGTATCTTGTTGACATTTCACTATTTTACATTGTCGATGAGACATATAAATAAGTCTCTTTGACATAGGGGTGTCTCATCTACATTTCTTATTTGTGCTTTCTGCTAATGTAATTGGGGATACTTTGGAGGGACTCTCATCAACATGGTGTTGTCTTGGCAATATGCTATGAGAAATCATAGGAGTATTTCAAAGGAGGAATACACTTTGATGCTGTGATCAAGGGTTTTATTTGGAAGCTTGCATGAGGGATTTTATTAAATTTAAGTTATTATGACAGGAATTCTATGCATATGGTGGATGTAAGAGATGAGTGAAAATTGAAGTATGCAAAAATAATTAAGATGGAATTTTGGCTACAACACAATCCATGTTTAAAAAAAGATGATTCTTATGGCCTAAAATTTGAAATGCTTTAGTAATATTATTTGTGTCCATACAAATTACCTATTGCAATATCCTTAAATTGTTCAATCTTTGGTATGAATTGTTGGTAGAAAAAATTAGGATTACATGGATGATTCTTCCATTCATTTTGTATCAACATATGTTCGTGAAGACACGAAATTTAATAGCTCAATCAGGTAGAGATTTTGTGATTTTCAAATGAAGAATAAGGTACATTTTTATTTCTGCTACATTACATTCATGTGCATAAACAAAATCAAAAGATTGCATTACTAGATTGCAATTATGCAGATGCATATAATATAGGAAAGATTGCACAATCCTTTAAAAAATGTAGTCTTTATTGATAATGTAAATGTATTTTGTTCCACACAAGCTATGGAACTAACTATTTGAATGCATATAATTGAAAAACTATACATTTATAGATACAAAAGAGAAAAATGAACATAAAGAGAAAGGGGACAATGATGAATCCCAGTTGCTTTGTTCTACATCATCTTTAGTCTTCCCGCTTGTCTAAGCCTCCAAGTTGAT
>VDFB02230142.1:0-20985 GCA_007258455.2 Sequoia sempervirens
TCTCTTAGGTTTCTAGGTACTCTGTACTTTTCCAGTTTGTTCTAATTTATTTGCATTTATAGTTCATTTAGTGAAGTATCTTACATCATTGATTTCAATCATTATTTCTTCCATTTTATACATTTTTCCAAGCCCTGTCTTGGTGGTGAACCCCTCATTGATCTCTAAACATACCCTAGGATAGTCCCTTCACAAATCTCTTTCTCTCATTATCTTCATTTGATTGAGATCTCTAGGGCATCCTTGAATGTGGCATATAGAAATATTGTGGCCCTAGGTCCTAAAACCCAAGAGGTGACAATTTTCTATCTTACAAGGCATTAAGAATATTCATCTTTGAATTTGGGTCGTTGATCTACAACATCCATACCATGATCTATTGATCCTCATTCATCTCTCATCTTTAAAAAAGTACCATAGAATTAAAGGTCCTTTTAATAATCACTGTCAATCTCCATCATATATGCCATGCTTAGTGTAGGGTCCCACCAAGACATGCTTCGTGAGACCACTATCCCACAAGTTAAAGACATGGGCCTACTATTTCTCAATGGGTGTGTAGGCTAACTCCATCTATAATCTATGTCAATGTAGTGCAATTCACAACACCAAAGTGAATTGACATATCGAGCAATCATACATCACCACCTATCTTCATGCATCATCATCCACTTTCATCACCTCACACTTTATCTAGTTCCACCTGACACATGTCAATATCCTATTATACTATTGGGCTAGACATGGAACAACAACATACACATTGGGATGGCAGAGAGGTCGTCAATATCCTAGGCTTGATCACAACCATTGATCAAGCTGAGGGAAAATATTTATCATGAAATTTAGGAGGTATTAAAGATTTTAAATATCTTTTAGTCTGGTAATTTCTAGGAAAGAGGGTTGGTTGCAGAGATGACTCCAATGGCTTAAGCTATAACTTAAGAAACCTTCAACTACCTTTACATAGTCAACATCAAATTATAGGATCTGATCATTTCCATGATTGTAAGACTTAGGGTTTATTTTTCAAACCCTATTTCTGTCTGAAAGAAAACATCAACCAATTTTGAGTTCAATCGTTATCATCTAAATATTAAAACTACACCTTTGAGAAGCTCTCAAGAAACCTATAACAAATATGCATCTAGTTTTATATTCTAATGATTAGAGGAAACTCCTATACTGTCATGACAATTTTATGACAACTTTGCAATATTTTGAGGAACTTGTCAACATTTGCAAAACATGCTCACCTTCCATCGAGAATATGATCCTATGATCTCCATGGCTTCATGCCAACAATCTACCTCACAAGATACCACTTAGATATCCCCTTTTTACATAAATGATAATATTATTTCAACAATTTGATACAAGTATTCAATAAGGGAACCTTGGATAGTAACCTTTACTTTAAGTTTGAAAAAGATCAAATCTTGATTGTAGTTGTGTATGTTGATAACATATTTTTTAGAGGAAGTGAAGCTATGTCTAAGAAGCTTTTAGAAGAGATGCAAAAATACTTTGAGATGTCTATATTTGGGGAGATGAATTTCTTCCTTGGATTGCAAATCAATTAGAAAAATAATGGTCTATTCATTTCACAATGAAAGTATGTCAAAGAAATTTTTAAGAAGTTTGGAATGTAAGACTCCAAACCAGTATGTAGTCTTATGATTATTGGTTGTAAATTGAGCAAGGGTGATGAATCCCATAAGGTTGATCAAAGAAAGTACAAATCTATGATAGGTGGGCTGCTATATATAACTACTATTTGATTGTACATCATACATGCAGTTTGTCTTGTGGCTAGATTTCAAGAAAATCCTTGAGAGTCAAAAGTTGCAGCAGTAAAGAGGATATTCAGACACCAAAAAGGAACTTTGGATCATGGCTTATTGTATCCAAAGGATACTAATTTCATATTGAGTGCTTACACAAATGTAGATTGAGTAGGTTGTGTGGATGACAAAAAGTACAATTGGTGGTGATGACACTTTCAAATTTTGCAAAATCCAAAAGTGCTCATATTAAAACCCTAAGAATTTTTACCTAAAATATTTGTTACATATGATGTAGGCTTCTTATATGAGGTTTAGGGTTTTGTTCTTTTTTTCCTTAACATTGTATTTTGTTCCTAGCCGTGTAGTGCCTTTTTCCAGTTACAAAATTTTCTCATGTTTATTATTGTCATCATGTGACTAGCCCTTCCTGTGTCTAGGTCTGAATCGCTCATTTCTTATAAAGTTAGGTAAAGGTTATTTTGGCCTTTAAATCCTTTGTGTTGCATGATTCAGAAGTCTTAAGCCTACTATACTCATGTATTCCTAGAGAAGTTCCCTTTTTTAAGAGAAACTTAAGTACATGTGCTCAAAAAATTTCCGCTTAAGTCCCGATGACTCTCATAGCTCATCGTTCATCACTGATTTATTCATAGGTTCACACCTTGGATTGGTGACGAGAGATGGAATGATGTTTTCTTTGACATCTGTCATCGCTAATGGCTTTTGAGTCTTCAAATTTGTAATAGCAATGAGAAATATGAGGTGATTTATTTTATATCGCATGATCGTTGATATGTTTTAAATGTAAAGTCCTACATCAATGATATGCGATGGACCCTATAAACATTGTAAATTATCTCATCTCTAATTGCTTGCAAAATGTATGAGGAGAATTAGCGATGGACGAAGGCCTTATGTTATATTTCTCATCGTAAATTCATTTCAGGACTTGAGTTCTGAATTAATGATAAGCGATGGACATCCTCTAAAGGTTTTTCTTTCCCTAATTTAATGTGATCCAATGAATGTTGTATTTTGTGCCTTTTATTTTATACAAGTGTACATGTCTAAAAATGGTGCTTCCACAACATCTCTCATCACTAATAGGACCCTAGGTGAAAATTTTGAATTAGTGATGCATGATGAAATGAAGAATGTGACCAAGGGACATGCCATAGAACTAGCGCTAAAGATCATCACAAGAATGTTTACATTGCTGATGGAGCCGAGAGAGGATGAAGTCAATCAGTGACAAGCGATGACCATTAATGAAATGGGCAACGTGATAGGATCTAGGGGATTTAGCATAAAGAAAAAAAAATAAAGTAGTGAAAGGAATGGATAATCATTGGGGAGGTTTTAAAGTAGGATGATCCAATGGACTAAGATCATCACATGGATAACTTCCATCACTAATTACACCCTAAAATTTGGGGATGATCAACGATGAAGCAATGAAGTGTATAAATAAACTTTCTCTCTAAGCAAAACTGGCCTTATGTACTTCACCAATATTAATGAAGAGCTTGAATTAGGTTAGCGATACATGCTAATTGTCAGATCACATATGATTAATCAAGGTTAGAGAGGAATGTGACATCATTTGAGATAACATCTCAGTTTTCAAGGAGCAAGTTGATAATGGTCAAAAAATGATGCTCATGGCCACCTTAGATGAAATTTTAATTTCTCTAAGATAAACGGCCTAGATTGAAAGCCAAACTAATAAGTTACCAATTCACTCATGTAAGGAGTTATGAATCATTAATTTTGCATGCTCATATTTTCTATTTAATGTAGGTTGATCATTGTTTATTCACACTATCTTTTCAGTCTGCATTTTGTGTGAGGAAAAGTGTGAGGTGAGGAAAAAAGGTTGCTAGTCTATCTTGAGTATAATTTTTTCATCCTCTATGGGTTGGTATGAAATTTTGTTCTCTGGTCTATTTTGGAATTCTTTTGCATGAACTAGTTGTAATAATTCGGGTTGGGGTGTTTCTCCTATGGGCCTTGAGTCAAAAATCCTTTCAATTATCACTCTGCTAGTTCTAACAAAATGGGAAAAGCTAGTGCAACAATTCCACCTATTAGGAGGTCTAGTCAGCTAAGTATATTTGAGTTCTATGAAGACATGATTGAGCGGGAAGCCATGGTTTCCACTTAGATTTCAAAGGGTAAAAGGAGGGCTAGAGGCCATAAGAAGAAATCAACTGTGTAGAGTACTTATCGCTTAAGGAGTAGGACCCTTCGAGGAGAAGTGGTTGAGTTAAAGGGAAAGGAACTAGCACAACCATTGAAAAAGGCCAAGAAGATGGAGAAAATCCACAAGACCCGCTTGAGAAAACATAATTCTCTTATTATTCTTTCTGATACTCCATCGGTTGTTGAAGCTAATATTGAATCAAACTATGGCTATTACATGCATTCTCTAGTGGCATATGGGAGCTCTGATGATGGCTTACAAGTAATCCCTCCAATTTCATCGAGGACTGAGAGTGGTTGGGATTTTTTGGATCCCAACGACTCTAACTAGGGTCATTTTCATGTTTTGGTTTTTTATGACACCATGGCCTTTGCATAAGAGGTATTTGTTTTTGTGTGTCCATAGTTTTTCTTTTTCTTTTCCATGTTGATGTGAAGAACTTTGAGAAGTTATGGATGGAATCATTTTTGTTTCAAACAACGAATGCTATGATAGTGACCATTGGTATCTTACACATGTTTTTCTCCTTTTTTCCTCCCCTATTCTTGAATGATTGCATATGAAACTTCCTGCGAGTTCTTCAAGGAGTCATTAGAATTAGGTTTTTGAAATTAACTCAAATGAAAGTGAAATTGTAATTCGGTTGGGTGTTCATTGATCCCCGATTCTATATAAAGGGGATTTCATGGCTAAAAGAAGAGAATTTAGAATTTTGAGTCTAAGCAAGGTCTCAACAAATACTATGTTGTATAAGTAGAATAGAATGTAAATAGAAACTATAGTATATATATCAGAGGAAAATTTAAGGTGAAAGTTATACTATATGTGAATCTTAAAGATGGTTTTACAAAGAAATATCATAAATGAAGAAGAAATTTAGTTTCAAAATGTTGCTCTTCTCTATATTTTCAACCAAGTTATGAATGAAGATTATTAATGACAATTTCATTTATCTTTTTTTCATTTGCACAAAATGTATGAATTTGTTTTATGCTCCAGTTCAATGAATTGATTAAACACTTCAATGAGCTCATTAGTTTGTGAGAAAAGAATATAGGATGTAGTAAGGAAGTGACATTTTACAAAAACAGTGAGTTGGATGTTACAAAATGACACTCTAATAGTGACTTAATTTCTAAAGTTCAGTCAAAATTGTATTACCGATTGGTTAAAAGTTATAACTCTAATTCTCCCTTAGATAAGAAACTGATTGTTTTATTAGTTTGTCTTATGATCAGTTAAGCTAGTATTGACTTGGGCCTAGGATTCAATATGAAGAATGATTCACAAAATACATTCAACTACATTGTCCCAACTCTAAGTATATAAGTACACTCCTTGAAATAAGTAACACTTCTATCTAAGGTTTGTCAAGCCTTTGATAAGGTGATTTTCATGGAATATTGCATTTGTGTGGAGAAACACTCTTGACCTAAAGTAAGATATTATGAGTATACACCAGATTACCCTCCTTGGGTCTCATAGAACCCAAAGAGAGGAAGTAAAGTACATATTACTTTACTTAGGTGTTGGCCAATCCTCAACTTAGCTTATAATTGAGTTGTGGCAGGCTCATAGGTTAGGATTGAGATTAAGTTTTGTTCCTAAAAAATAACCAACAAAAATGGAAACTCCATTGGGGACACCTTTGCATCTTTGATTCAAATATGTCGAAGACCATTTGAAAGGAGTCAAAGTGAAATGAACATCTGTTTCAAAAGTTGAAGAAGTTCCAAATCTGCAAAATGATTTGTAGCAACCCCAAATTCAAAATATTGTGACGTGACTCTACTAGAAGAACTCAGATAAAGATATCCTTACTTCAAAGGTTTTCCTCTTGTTGAAGAGGTGGTGACTTTGCTCTATAATTTGTGCACATGAAGGGTTGTTTTTTATTGTAACCTAAAATTTCTCTATTCAAAGTTGTAGCAACTAGAGGTGTGAAGGTAAATGGTTCTTTTCCTACTTTCATTTCCCAAACCTATTATATTGAATGAAATTGTTGTTCCACTCAAAGTGTTTGTTTGAGAGTTCACAAACTAGCTAATATGGATGGTCAGAATGAATTTGTATATCTTAAGAATTACTATCCATTTGCATTATCACATGTTAAAGGCCCAAGTTACCATCATATTAGCAACTATCTTAGTGATCCTTTATATTGTCGTGGTTGTGATTGTGCATCATTAGTTAAAACAAGATTTGCATACATCTATGGATTGCCAAGGGGAAATAACCATGCAATTAGAAACTTGGATGCATATTGTCAAGAACCTTCAGAAGTCTGATAAACCTCAAATAGTTGATACCAGAAAGTGTATGAACCCAAGTGTGAATAAGACTAGGATAAGGCCAAAATGGAAAGTTGTATTCAAAAGAGGAGTTAAAGAGTTGAACAAAAGACACTTGATGGATATGCAAGCCTAGTTAAGAGATAATCATACTAGATCTATTAGCCAAATTTATGCACCTATTGTCAATTTATTTGATTCATTGTATGACCAATTAGACTTGTCATTACAAGGTTAAAAGTATGTCATCTCAAGTCCATGAGTAGATGCCTAGGTTTAATGGATGCAATTTGTGTGTGAAGGATATGCACATGTCCAAATTTTTTATAGCTTCATGGTGAAACATTTATTGTAAGATTAGGATATGTGGATGGGATTTTTTGTTAGATCTCTTGAAGCTAAAGCTAGGGATTGGTATCTAGGTTTTCCTGAGAAATCCTTTTCCTACTAGGATAAACTAGTGGATGATTATAGAGAGGAATTTGCGAAAGAACCTTCTGATCTTGTCACAGTTAAAACAACTTAAGAAACAAGATGAAGAGTCAAGAGTTGCTTTCAATCACAAATTTGTTGTTGCTTTTGCACTAGTTAATCCCTGAAAGTTTCAGACCTAGTACATTAGATTGCATTCATATGCATTTTGAAACTTTTGAGGAGGGATCTAGTGCATTGTTGAAGCATTTCAGAATATTAAGTATGCAAATGGCTTACACATGTTTAGAATATGGAAAAGATGAGAAATGAATATGTGCAAATTCTGTTGTCTTCAGTTGTGGGTAAACATGTTGATGCAATCAAGAGTTATGTGAGTACAAAAGATCAGATACATGTAGTTTCAGATACATACATGTGCAAAAGAAGAAGTTATGAATGATACAATATCTACCATTGATGATCATGACAGTGAAAAGGTTTGTGTCTACCCTCAAGAGGATGAGAAACTCAATGATGACACCCAACCCAATATTGAAATGTTTAAAGATGAGGATTTCTGTTATGACACCCAATCCATTGAGTTTTTAGATTTTGATGATGTTGATATCATGGTACACCCTGACTTACAACTTGATGATGCATACAGTTCTAGTAGAAGTTACCTTCCTTCCAGTTATGAACCAATTGGTTAGCATGGTGATAATTTGGGTAATGAAAAACAACCATTTGATTTTAATGATGCATTGTATGATGAGCATGAAAGTATGTGGGATGATGTAAGTTCAAAAAATTGTTTTGATGAGGTAGAAACAACAAATAACCATGACGTTTGTATGTCTAATAAGCAAGATTTTGAGAATTTTAATGGAGATTTGGATAAGTATCTATTTCTTGATTTAGATAAGCCTAGTTATGAGTCTTTTCATGTGGATATGAATGTTGATTTCAAAGAAAAAACAAATTATTTTCTTGAACAAGAATTGCTCACTTTTGGACAAACTATAAATATTGAAGATGCTAACATGTTATATTCAGAAGGTTTCAAAGTGATAATAATGAGAGTAGGGTAGAGATTCTTGATGAATATCTATACCAGTATGTTGAGGCATAGTTACAGTGTGTGCCAGTGTATGAATGTATCTCTTTACATACACTTGGAAATAGTTTGTGTGAAGTGCATAATCTTTTGATTTGTTCCTATGACTGTTTCACCTTTGACATGCAAACTACTAATCAGATTGAACCTGATAGTATCAGCTATATGGAAGAATATGAGTGCCAAGTCTTTCAGCTGGATGAAATTTCCTTGCATTGTGGTAATGGGAAAAGCATTAAGGAGGTTTGTTTTCAACTTGATAGTTTTTTAAATGATAAAAATTATGAGTTATTACCACATGAAAATCATTATTTTAAGGGTATGCTTGATTCTCAAGTGCATGATAGTTGAAAAATTGTTGATGATGTTGTACATGATAAATCAAGCATATTATAGTGACGTTTTTAGATTGGATCCAGTGAGATGTGATGAAGATTTTTTCTATGAAAGTGGTAAAAAAAGGCGTAGAATTTTGGTGGCCTTGTGCCATCAGATATGGTTTGACTTGTCAAACCAAAGTAGTGGGGGCAGAGATGACCTTTTGACTCTATTGACCCATGGAGTAGGCACTTGGTTTGCTACTCCAGAGGATCTGAATTCTCGCGCTGTTCACTCAAGAACAAACGTCCCCAAAAAGAGCCACTTATGGCACTTTCAAATTTTGCAAAATCTAAAATTTCTCATATTAAAACCCTAAGAATTTTTACCTATAATATTTGTTACATCTGATGTAGGGTGCTTATATGAGGTTGAGGGTTTCTTTATTTTTTCACCTAGCATTCTATTTTGTTGCTAGCTATGTAGTGCCTTTTGTCGGTCACAAATTTTTCTCACATTTATCATTGTCATCATGTGACTGGCCCTTCTCGTGTCTAGGTCTAAATTGCCTGTTTCTTACAAAGTTAGGTAAAGGATCTTTTGGCCTTTACATCCTTTGTGTTGTGTGATTTAAAATTCTTAAGCATACTATTCTTATGTCTTTCTAGAGAAGTTCCCATTTTTAAGAACTTAAGGACACATGCTCAAAAAATTCACTTAAGTGTCGATGGCTCTAATAACTCATCGCCCATCACTGATTTATTCATAGGTTCACACCTTGGATTGGTGACGAGCGATGGAATGATGTTTTCTTTTACATCACTCATTGCTTATGGCTTTTGAGGCTTCAACTTTGTAATAGCAATGAGCGATACAAGGTGATTTATTTTATATCACATGATTACTGATATGTTTTAAATGTAAAGTCCTACATCAACTATACGTGATGGACCCTTTAAACATTGTAAACTATATCATCGCTAATTTCTTGTAAAATGTATGAGGAGAATTAGCAATGGACGAAGTTCTTATGTTATATCGCTCATCATGAATCCATTTCAGGACTTGAGTTCTAAATTAGCAATAAGCGATGGATGTCCTCTAAAGGTTTTTCTTTCGCTAATGTAATGTGATCCTATGAGTGATTTCTTTTGTGCCTTTTATTTTATGCAGGTGTACATGTCTAAAACTGGTGCTTCCACAACATCTCTCATCGCTGATAGGATCCTAGGCACAAAGTTCAAATTAGTGATGCATGATGGAAGGATGAATGTGACCAAGAGACATGCCATAGAACCAGGGGATAAAGATCATCATAGGAATGTTTACATTACTGATGGAGATGAGCGAGGATGAATTCAATCAGTGACAAGCAATGACCATTAATGAAATGGACAATGTAGCAAGATCTAGGGGATTCAGCATAAAGCAAAAAGGGAAAGCAGTGAAAGGAATGGAGAACCGTTGATGAGGTTTTAAAGTAGGATGCTCCAATGGACTAAGATCATCACATGGATAGGTTCCATCACTAATTGCACCCTAAAATTTGGGTAGGATCAACGATGAAGTGATGAAGCATATAAATAAAGTTTCTCTCTAAGAAAAATTGGTCTTATGTACTTCACTAATATTAATGAAGAGCATGAATTAGGTTGGCGATACATGCTAATTGTCAGATCACATATGATTAATCAAGGTTAGAGAGGAACATGGCGTCATTTGAGATAACATCACTATTTTTAAGGAGCAAGTTGATAATGGTTGAAAAATGATGCTCATGGCCACCTTAGATGAAATTTTCATTGCTCTAAGATGAAAAACCCTAATTCAAAGCCGAATTGTTAAGTTACCAATTCGCTCATGTAAGGAGTTTTGAATCATTAATTATGAATGCTTGAATTTTCTATTTGATGCAGGTTGACCATTGTTTATTCAGACTATCTTTCCAATCTACATTATGTGTGAGGAAAAGTGTGAGGTGACCATAAAAGGTTGCTAGTCTCTCTTGAGTATAAATTTTTCATCCTGTGTGGGTTGGTATGAAATTGGGTTCTCTGGTCTATTTAGCAATTTTGTTGCTTGAACTAGTTGTAATTAATGGGGTTGGGGTCTTTCTCCTATGGGTATTGAGTAAAAAATCCTATTAATTATCACTTTTCTAGTTCTAAAAAAATGGGAAAAGCTGGTGCAACAATTCCACTTGTTAGGAGGTCTACCTGGCTAAGTATGTTTGAGTGCCATGAAGACAGGACTGAGCAAGAAGCCATGGTTTCCCCTGAGATTTCAAAGGGTAAAAGGAGGGCTAGAGGCCATAAGAAGAAATCAATTGTGTAGAGTACTTATCACTTGAGGAGTAGGACCCTTCGAGGAGAAGTGGTCGAGTTTAAGGGTAAGGAATTGGTGCAACTAGTGAAAAAGGCCAAGAAGAAGGAAAAAATCCATAAGACCCGCCTAGGAAAACATAGTTCTCCTATTGTGATTTTTAATACTCCTTAGGATGTTGAAGCTAATACCAACTCAGAATATGACCAATACATCCATTCTTTGGTGTCATATGGGAGCTCTAAGGACAATGTGCTAGTAATCCCTCCAATTTTATCGAGGACAAGGAGTGTTTGGGCATTTTTGGATGCCGACGACTCTAACTGGGGTCATTGCCATATTTTAGTTTGTTGTGACACCATGGTATTTGCATAGGAGGTATTTGTTTTTCATATGTCCATTGTTTGTCTTTTGATTTCCCATGCTGATGTGGAGGTCTTCGAGAAGATATGGATGGAATATTTTTTGTTTAAAACAACAAATGTTGTGACAGTGACCACTAGTATCCTGCACATGGTTTTTACCTTTTTTCCTCCCCTGTTCTTGAATGATTTCATATGAAACCACCTGGTAGTTCTTCGAGGATTCAATTAGAATTAGGTTTCTGAAATGAACTCAAATGAAAGTGAAATTGTAATTTGGCTGGGTGCTTGTTGCTCCCCTGTTCTATATAAAGTGGATTGCATGGATGAAAGAAGTGAGTTCATAATTTTGAGTCTAGACAAGGTCTCAACAAATACTATGCTCTATAAGAAAAATAGAATGTAAATAGAAACTCTAGTATATATATCAGAGGAAAATTTAAGGTGAAAGTTATACTATATGTGAATCTTAAATATTGTTTTACAAAGAAATATAAAAAATGAAGAAGAAATTTAGTTTCAAAATGTTGCTCTACTAAATATTTTCTTCCAAGTAATGAATGACGATTGTTAATGACAATTTCATTTATCTTTTTGTCATTTGCACAAAATGTATGAATTTATTTTATGCTTCATTTCAATGAATTGATTAAACGCTAAAATGAGCTCATTAGTTTGTGAGAAAAGAATATAGGATGTAGTAAGGAAGTGACATTTTACAAACACAGTTAGTTGGATGTTACAAAGTGACATTCTAATAGTCAATTAATTTCTAAAGTTCAATCATAATTGTATTACTGATTGGTTACAAGTTATAACTCTTTTTCTCCCTTAGATAAGGCATTGATTATTTTATTAGTTTTTCTTATAATCAGTTGAGCCAGTATTGAATTGGGCCTAAGATTCAAGATGAAGAATGATTCACAAAGTACTTTAAACTGCATTTTCCCAACTCTAAGTATATAAGTGCACTCCTTGAAATAAGTAACACTTCTATCCAAGGTTTTTTGAGCTTTTGATAAGGTGATTTTCATGGAATAATGCATCTGTGTGGAGAAATACTCTTGACATAAAGTAAGATATTATGAGTATACACGGGATTACCCTCCCTGGGTATCATAGAACCCAAAGAGAAGAAGTAAAGTACAAATTACTTTACTTAGGTGTTGGCCAATCCTCAACTTAGCTAATCATTGAGTTGTGGCAAGCTCATAGATTAGGATTGAGATTAAGTTTGGTTCTAAAAAAATAACCAACATGTGGTACATTGTTTCTTGGATGTAGATTAGTGTCATAGCTAGGAAAGAAACAAGATTCAATTTCTTTATCTACTATAGAGGTTGAGTAGATTGCAACAACATCTTGATACAGAAGAGTGTTGTGAATGAGGGAAACATTGAAATATATTAGAGTGGTGTATGATGATCTTATTGCTATTTTTTGTGAAAAAAAATTTCAATAAGGATTTCAAATAATCTATTGATGCATTTAATAACAAAACATATTTCAATTAGATATCACTTTCTGAGAGAGAAGTGATAGGGAGGCTACAGGAAGCAATCACAGATTCCTGGAAGCTGCAGGAATCAGTTACACTGTTTTCAGATGCTGCAGGAAACAGTCACAGTTTCCTGTGCTAGGCCTTGACATAGACCTCCTTGGTGAAATTTCTATTCCACCCTAACCTATAGGAACTCTATCTTTTCTAAGTTCCCCTGGTTCTCCTGCCAACCTCACTATCTTGTCAAGTTTGCAACTACCAAGCCAAATCTTGGTGCTATGACTCCTTTCCTTCTTAGCCTTTTATCCATCCAAAAGACTAATCCTCCCTCAATACATGAACGAATCTTGCAGGGGTGAGGGAATGTTTTCCAAAACTCCAAAACAACCTCCTAGGGTTTCTGGAACTTCACTTAGACTCCATCTTACCAACACTTGCATGAAGCCTATTCCAAAGGTTTTGCTCTTGAGCCACTATTTGGTCTCTGAACAGGGGTAAATTGCTTTTCCCTCTTAAACCCACCAAAGAAACATGGTTCTTGGCTTAGGAAATTTGTTTCCCTTGTCTACAGCTTCAATATTTCTAGGGTCTTGGTTCTATCCAAGCCGTTCTTTTCCCTCATGCAAACACTACCCAGAAAACTAGGGTTTCTAACTGTCCAGAACCAGTTTTAGGACTGGTGAAAAGTTCTCCTCCTAAACGGATTGCTGGGCTCTCCTCCTTGGTACCACACATGGCCAAGACCTTCCCCTAAATTCTCCAAAAATAATTTTTTGAAAATCTTTTCTCCCCTGCAAGTTATCAACGCTGTTCTGCAGCCTTTCCTAGCCGGGCTCTTCACTGGCTCGCCTAGGGCAAGACTTTTCTCATAACTCCTGCAACCAAAGAAAACCTAACACCTACCACTAAAATATGTACAGATATGGAGCCTGACCACGTTCCCAACAGTTCCATACTTCCAGGTACGGAGGGAATGCAGCCTAGAACTCCATTTTTACACAGTTCCAGTCAAAACAGCAAATAAGGGAAAAACACAGAATTTACAAGAATGTGTGAAAATGATGAAACAACTATCAAATGTGCCTTAACAGAACTTCCAGAGGCTTCTCTACATGCTAAAAAAACTTACAAAATGCCTCTTTTAATTCATTTAACTGCTGTCTTGCAAACAAGAACAGAAAAACACAGAAAATAAGACAAGAAAGTTGTTTTCTTTAATTTCTGGAAAAACAGTCCGTACAAAGAACTTCTAACCCACCAAAAAGGTCGTGGAATGCCTTAAATATTCCTTCCCAACAATTTAGGCTCTTGGGTCGAGGCTTAAATGACCTAAAAATGCCTTTTTGTAAAACCCGCTGTGTTTTCAGACATTTAACAATTTTTCACTATTTAGCAAAGTGAGCCTCTAAACTCATTGGAAACTTGACACCCTCTTTTCCAAAGACCAAAAACAACCCTAAGAACCTAAAATAATGGTCAACATGACCTTATGATAGCACCACAAAATTAAAGAACTCAAAAACAAAATAATCCTTTTTGGTGCTCCTACACCAAGAAGGTTGTGGAGAATGAAGTGAAGCTTAAATATGTGCCTGAAAAGGATCAAATTGCTGACATATTCACTAAGGATATTCCTAAGGATAATTTTGAGTATCTTTTGGGAAAGTTGGGGGTTATTGCTCCCCCTTCTTTGAACTAGATACATAAGGAGATGCATTATTCTAGTGGATTGCTAGATTCATTATTTTTCCAGATTTATGTTCATAGCTACCCCTTAGGGGGGCTATATAGTGGAATTGTAGATTGTTGCAGTTTGGCGTGCTCTCTAAAGGGGGAGTATTCAGAGAAGTAAAGGAAAGGTACTGTAAAGTAGTTGTAAGTAGGTTGTTTAATGTAAAAGGGAGAGAATAATGCAAACATTATGTCCTTTTCCATTGATGTCAAAGGGGAGAAGTGAAGCATGTGAAAAAGAGGAAAATGTATTAAGGGGGAGAGTGAGTAAAGAGAAAAGGAAATAGGTAAGTTATGAGATTTTTTGTCTTTGATGGTTTTTCACACCATGTGTTTCCATCAATGACAAAGAGGGAGATTGTTGTTAGTATGAGTAGGGTATGTATAGGATCATCATGGAAAAAACAGGCCCTTAAGTGGCAAAAATTCAAAAAAATCAGAGTTAGGAAAATTGAATAAAATTTTGAATAAGTTATCTATATTATTTCAAAAATATGTAAGAATAGAATATGTAGAAAATTGAATGTAGTTTCTAAACTACTAGGTTAATTTATTTTTTTAAATCTATTTGGAGAAAATTTGAAATTTCAATGCAGTAGTACTTAAATTTCAGGGAAAAAATAAGAAGTAGGTGTCCATCCAACCACCCTAACCATAATAAAATGATAATATTTTTTTATAATATTTTAGATATAAGTAGAGGACTCATGTACCGATGTGATGCATAATTTTTTGTAATTTTTTTCCAAGTAAATAATTAATTATGATTTTTTTATTACAAATTTTAAAAAATATAAAAACTCGTATGTCTGACCACCTTAACTTGGTCAAAAATTCATCAAATTCAATTTTTTTTTTTAATCCTATAGTATGTGAAGCATAGAATGTGACACATGTTTCAGATTCAAAATATCTCATACCGTTTGAAAGCTATAGATGTTTTTCAATCAGCCTATCAATCAGGACTTTAGTCGTAATTCAAATAGAAAATGAATAATAATTATTTATTAAATTCAAAGTAAAGAATAATTTATATTGGTGGAAAGCTGGGAATATCCTTTAAAAACCCTTTTCATTTCATCAATTTTGGGTAAAAAAAAAGTCGTCAGCAAAGTGGGCCATCAATATCACTTACATATTGCCACTTTTTGGCCCATCATGATCCTACACATACCCAATAGTTGGTATTGTCATTAATTTCAAAAAATTCTATTGGTGAATAAGATTGTTGCAGGAGTATGAGCAGTTGTCAGAAATATTGGTGTTGTTTATGCTTTTATTTGTTGCATTATTTTGTCATCATTTAAGCTATTGGTGTTAACCTTTGGTGTTTCTTTGATAAGATTCTATATATGATTGTGGTAGTGCTAAAGATGATAAGGATGAGTTTTTGAAGCTAGGTTTCCAAGTTATTTTGAGAAAAAAATGATAAAAAGAGGAAACAGTGTGTTGTAGTGTTGTTTTGGGTTACAAATAGATATTTTGGTTTTACTCTACATTTCTTCTAGATTGAATATCTACCTATGAAATTCATATATGTTGGTGAGAGGTGTTTGGGAGAAATGTATTTGCTTTGGATTTATCTGATGTTATGCTTTAGGTCTTATGATTCTAAAGGTGTTTTGATGGTGCAGGTAGTTTACCTCAGCCAATAGGATTTGAGGTTTGGTGCTTTGGATGATATTTTTCAAATAACAGTGTATGGTAGAGTTGTTTGAGTGTACTAGGTTTGTACATTCTTCAGGTGGAAGATTCTATGAAGGATTTTGATGTATTTAAAGGTGTTTTATGAATATTCTAGATCATGATCAAGCTTGGTGTGTGGTTTCCAAGTCATCCTTGGGTTTTAGGAGGTGTGCACTTCAAATTTTAATAGTGTTTGCATGGGTAATGCTAGACCTATTGTTTACACTACATACCAAGGATAAATATTTTTTTTGGTAGCATATGGTTAAGTGGTGCTATTTATTTTTTCCCCAATAAAGTTTTTATGTTGTCCACATTCACTTCTACCTGCCATAGAAGTGTTTTGGCATTGACCAAATTTGAATTTGCATGTTTGAGGTGCATAAGCTGACCTTAGAATGGGTTTCAAGGTTAATGATTGTATAAATATGAGTTGAATTGTTGGAGGTGAATATAGATGAAAGTGTGAAGTGTGTGATGTGAATTATGTGAAGACTAAGTTATAGAGTGTAGAGAAATGAAAAATTTCAAGTATTGGATTACCAAATGCAGTGAGTAGAAGGATTTTGCAATCATTCAAATAGACTATGAAGGTGTTGGAGTTATTGTGGTGCATTATTTGTTTCATTGAGATCATTTTTTCTATGTAACATTTCTTCTATATCATCTTTTTCAATTTTGGCAGTGAGCCTTAGTTGTGAGCCTTTCTGGATAGTGTGTCCTATTATAGCAGTGATCCCTTATAACCAATTTTGCAATTGCTTATATTGTGAGCTAATCTTTACAATGGTTTTTTCCTTTTTTGGTTTTCCATGTAAATCTTGTGTTCTCTTGTGCATAGTGTTAAAGTTGTTTTATCTTTTATTTTATGCTTTTCATGCTAACTCATCATAATAAATTAAGTGTCTAATGAATGCATGTGGATTTGTATGTTAATGATGTTTTTTTATGTTTTGATAAGATACAAGTGATTCAGCCCACCCCACCCCTCTTAGTTGTCTTTTTCATTCAATAGGAAGTCATCACTTAATGCTTCAATACATCAGGTTGGAACAAAAATATGATGAGATTGTAATATTTCTTAAATGAGGCTTGGTATAGTCCCATATAGATGTATCAAATAACAATAAGAACTTGGAGGTATCTAATTTATTTATTTTAAATGTTGAGTAAACTCATCTTCACATGTTGAAAATACCTTGGTTGTAGAAGGGAAAGAAGATGAGAATTGTATTTTTTTATTTATTTTTAAAATCCTTGAAATTTGAGTTGTACTCCCTACAAGACCAACACATTTTCCTTTTCTATTTTTTTTAACACTATGCATACTATATCCTTCAATGTCCTCATCCAATTTTAGTATTCTAAATGATTTGTTTTTAAAAATAATTAAGTGCTTATATGTGTCACTAAGATAATGTATGCCATATTATTCATGCATTTATATGTATTTAATATATTGATATTTAAAGAACCAAATAATTACGATTAGATAATATTATATAAAAAATAATTTTCAATAACTTGTTCATCTCTAACCTTTTCTTGTGTAAAGTTTCCTTCAATACTTGTATGTTTTGATTTCATAGGTGTTATAAGAACACTAAATAAAATAGATTGACATTTGTTGTCTTTAAACTAATATTTAATAATAAGTAATATTAAATGGTTGTACAATTAAGTGTCTCTATTTTTAAAAGAAAATTTGATATATGCTAAGAAAATATCTTTATTATAGGTTCGCCATATCATCAAAATATTACTTATAAATTATAATTGTGTAGTCTAATAAACCATTCTATTTTCTAATTAGGCACAAGAGTGGTTATGACTTTGTGAAGATATTATAAATGTGTCATGTTCTTCATCACTCAAGAATATTTTAGATTTATCATCACTATTTCTTTAATGTAGATGGTACACCATTACATTATATTGTTTTTTTAATTTTTATAATGATAAAATTTAATGATTTTCCAAAATCCTAGTTGGGTTGTGAGTATTTTTTGGCACATGGATTGTTATATTTTGTGGGAGTGGTTTTATTTAGAGAAACCTACTTATATATTCATTCTTCTCATTTTATTGAAAGAATGGTTATCTATAAATCTCCATGTTGTAACTAGATGTAGATTATCTTTCATAAAAATAGAATAATTATCAATCACATGTATATTGAAAAGGAGTGTGATATGACCTATTGTGGTGATTAATCTAGGATTCATTTTACATTATGTTTTTTTTTTTTTTGAATAATGCCTTGATATATAAAATTTATGGGTTTTGTTGGTTTTTTTAGCTAATCCCTAAATACTCTAAAGCATAGCTATATCTAATTATCAAGGAAAATAAGGGGTTACAAAATCAACAAGGATCTAAAATCCTTCGATACTTTAGGCTTTACAAACCTAGGTGGGTTTCCCTATTAAGAATATCACCAAAAGATTAAAAAAATTAATATGATAATGGCTTAGCATATAAATTCTCATATGTTATGAGAGGGATTTATATAATAAAACACAAAAAATAGATAAAATCCTTGTATATATTTAGATCTAGGCATGAAAACACAAGTTAATTAATATTCACTTATTTAATTTTTATGGTTTATCATTTAAAATTTTATTATGGACATTGAATGCAAATAATCTCTCAAAAATGGTGCCTATCCTTAGCCAAATAGTTATGCAAATATTCTCCTCACAACAATTCAAATAGATTTTATTAGATTATTCAAATTATTGAGTTGTAATAAAATATCATATGAATGCCATCAAAATGTAATTCTAGAGGGTATGTGCAGGATCATGATGGGCCAAAAAGTGGCGATATGATGGGTATGTGGCTGGCGACTATTTTTTTATCTAAAATTGATGAAAAGAAAAGGGTTTTTAAAGGAGATTCTGAGCTTTCCACCAATATAAATTATACTTTACTTCGAATTTAATAAATAATTATTATGCATTTTCTATTTGAACTACGACTAAAGTACTAATTGATAGGCTGATTGAAAAACATCTATAGCTTTAAGATGGTATCACATTTTTTGAATCCAAACATACATCACATTATATGCTTCACGTACTATAGGATTAAAAAATAATAATAATAAAATCATGAAGTTTTGACCAAGTTTAGGTGGTCAAACATATGAGTTTTTTATATGTTTTAAAAATTGTACTAGAAAATTCATAATTAATTATTTACTTCGAAAAAAATTATAAAAAAATATGCAACACATTTGTACATTAGTCTACTTATATCTAAAATATTATAAAAAATTACTATCATTTTATTGTCGTTAAGGTGCTCAGACAGACACCTACTTCTTCTTTTTCCCTAAAATTTAAGTACCACTGCATTGAAATTTTAAATTTTCACCAAATAGATTTAAAAATAAATAAAAATATACCTAGTAGTTTAGAAATTACATTCAATTTTCTACAAATTCTATTCTTCCATATTTTTTAAATAATATAGATAACTTATTCAAATTTTTACGTCAAGTTTCCTAACTCTGATTTCTCTTATTTTTTTGCCACTTAAGGGCCTTTTTTTGCAATGATGATCCTGCACATACCCTAGATAAGTATCCCTATGCAACACAACATGCCTTATATATTAAGAAAAGTATTTACTTTGTTAAATAGAAAATAACTTGTAAAATACTTGACACATAACTTTCTAACAATAAATTCAAAAAATCCTTGATCATTTTTTTCATAATATCAAATTGCATCACAATTTTGGAGATAGTTTCCTTTGAATGGTAGTATACTTTTCATATAATTCAGCTAAATATGGTAGATTTTTTCTTACAAAAATAGCACTTTATAGACTATTCTTTTATGGTTCTAAAACCTACACATGATATATTTACATGAATAGCATCACATTGTTGTTTTAGAACCCTTAACAATGAGGAATGAGTCCTCTTAAATAAAAAATTAAAAATGGAGGCTCACAAGCTAGTCACATGACTTATTTGTCTTATATTTCATTTGACAAATTTAAAATTCAGTTTTAATAGTATAAGAAAAAAATCTATGAGAAGAATATTCTCTCTTTTAATTTCCTTGAGGATTCAATGAATTCACTAGAAGCTCAAAATTGAAGCCAAAATGTTGAAAATAAAAGTTGAAAACTTCTCCAATATGTTGTGAAGACCAAAAATATCATTTTCATTATCATATGTATGACTAGGATGATGACATGGAAACCAGATGACCAATTGAAATATTTTTTAAATACCAAAACTATAATTTTCTTTGTCATATATATGACTAGGATGATGACACTAAAGCTAGATGATCTATTGAAAGCATCAAACTCCATTTATTCACTACATTTTTCGAACTAGGAAGCCAAAATTCTCTTTAAGGGGCATTAGAATGCTTGAAATTTAGAAATAAATCTCAATCTACATTATATCTAGAATACAATACTATTTTGGTATACTTATTTAAATTGTCCAAGTTGAATTCTATCTCTATGATTCCATCCATTATACTATTTAGAAATTTAGAAATCCTATTACCAATTTGAACCATGTTAATCACCCTCTTATATACTTTTTCCTTTGCTTCTCTCAATTATTCTATAAGCTAGCGCTACCATGAACTGATGTATTTGTTAAACTAATAGCAGTAGTGATAATCAGAGCATCAACATGGGGATATGGTAGTAGGGATTGTATATTAAATTATATTCCTACATTATATTAAGAGGGTTTATGTGTAATTTGTTCTAGTTATATTATAATTTTTTGTTGTAGAATCATTAGAAAGAGAAAAATTTATAGTAGGAGAAGTAGCTTAAGGAGCGAAAGTTTCAAATAAATTTTTAACAAACATGCTTCTAGTCAAGTATCTTATGTTCCTTGCTACGTGTGTCTTGGGGGTTCCTAGATCTATGTCCCAAATATCCAAACTTTCATACTTTGTGTTGAATCTAGAACCAAAACCCCATAGTTTCCACTATTACTGTTGAAACAATATCCCATGCTAGAAGTAGGAGAAAACCACTATCATGCACTATCTTTATTTATTTTGATTGATTTTATCATTTATAAAATCCACCACCTAGATAATTTTGTTTTATTCTCTTCATTTAGGATGGGCTTTCCCCTCCTTTGGCCTTATTTAATTTTTATGGAATTATTATCTTTCCAATTTTATCATATAGTCCTTGAATGCTTTATATTTCATTAAATTATCTTGAGAAGAATCAAGTAGATTCATGGCACAACTTTGA
>VDFB02230143.1:0-15735 GCA_007258455.2 Sequoia sempervirens
AAAAGTTTTTTTTATTCTTTTTCTATTATTGATTATAATTTTTTTTTTTACAATTTTATTGGTTGAAATATTTAAGATCTTATTGTAAAAGGGTAAAAAATAGTTATTCACATTTATATAATATTTATAATTTATTATGATATCATTTAAATTTCATATTATTATTATTTTTATCTGTTTTTAGATGATATAAGATTTTTTTTAAAATTTTTTATACAAATAATATAATACTTATCAAATAATTATTATTTTATATATTATAATACAAATATTTAAAAAATATAAATAATTTAATTAACTTTAGATTTTTAATATTTATTGACTTAGTTTTTACATAATTCTTATATCTAAATAATTATTAGCAAGATTATTTATTTATTTATTAATAAATAATTATTTTTTATTAATATTTTATCATAATATTATTTTCACTAACAGTATTTTTTAAAATCTTAGAATCTATTGTAACATTTTATTACAAATTAACTCATTATATTTTGTTATTATATAATAATACTAGTAATGTTAATAATTTTATAATTTTATTAATATTCTCCACATAATTTTATTGATATATTATTATATTATTATTAACTTTAATATTTAAACAAGTAAATAGATTGTTAATAAAAATTTGTTTTCTCCTTATTACTTTTGCATTTGGTAAGATTTTATGGTATAATATTTTTACAAGATTAAAAAAAATATAATAATTACATCGAGAGATTGTGGAGTAAGGAAAGTTTGCATCCTTGACTTAGGACTTCTTTTTGGGCTCACCTAGTAGAGGCTTGTAAAGCCCTAAGAAATCTCCAACAAGAAAAAGAGCAACATGAGGTCATTGTGGATGAGATCCATGCTTTGAGATATGAGTGTTAGCTTTTCATTGAAATGCAATTGTGTAGGTAAGGTGTTGATTTTGGCTTCCTCTTCTCCTTGAGGCTCTTTGCAAAATTTGGTTTATGTATTGGATTTCCCTTGCTTGCGACACATGGAACCCCTGTGCTCACCTGTTGCAAGCAATACTTGACTCTCTCCAGAGGCAACACCAAGATGCCACATGGTGGCTTTGGTGCTAACACATAAGAAACAAACAAATCTTAAAAGTGAGTGTGAACTTTGTTACACCCCATTTTGTTACTACTTATTTACTTTTACTTAGTTGGGTGAAAATGCTTTAAATGAGTGTATTTATGCTTTATGTGATTTGGAAGTATGAAGAATAAATGTTGATTTAATTTAATGTTGTGAAATGATTGAAATATTAAAATATTTGATGCAAGAGTGTTGAGAATCGTGTCTCAACCTTTCAAGTTTTTTTTAGAAAATTCTAGAAATTTTTTTTGGTAGTTCTCCACATGTTTAAATGTGTTGGAAAAAGGTATATGAGTTGTTAAAAATGTGCCTTGTTCCTATTAGAATATAGGAGGGTTGTTTTTAGAGTATAAACAACTCATTGTATGAATTTAATGGGTGTCTAAACCAGAGGACAAAATTATGGACGAAAATGTTATTTTAACATGGTTGTTTTCCCATCTTGGAGTTACAAATGACAAGTGGTAACATGTGGCATGGTTGTTTTTCCAATGGTTTTGGCTCATGGTTTTGTAAAACCACAAATGGTTTCCAAGTTGTAAATCACTATAAAAGGAGGGCTTGGGGAGGTGTTTGTATCATTGAGTTCAGTTTGCAAGACTGAGTGCTAGAACGAGTTTCTCCGTGGCCGAGTTTGAGTTGTGGTGATGCGCTCCTGTAAGAACTTGCATTGCAAGTGTATTGTAATCTTCTTGATTTGATAATACATTGTGCAAGTTTTGGAGGGTGGGGTTTTTCTCCGGAAAGGTTTTCCCCATGGTAATTATTGTGTTATGTGTTTATTGTGATATTTCATTTATGCATGTTTATTTATCCATTGAAATCTCTATAATAGTTAGTTGAAGTTGCATAATCATCCTCTCAAGATTAGCGTAGGAAGCGATTTTGTGCAACTTTGCTTCCTTACAAGTGGTATCAGAGCCTGGACAATTTTGGTTATATTTGTTGGGTACAGGGTTTTTTGAGCTAATCAAGGTTTGAGTGGGAGCTTGTGTAGAGTATTTTATTTTCTGTATTGCAGGATTGTAAAGATGGAAAGCACATCGGGGAGAATTGATGTAAAGAAGTTTTCTGGCACAAAATTTGAGATGTGGAAGCTGAAGATGGAAGATCTATTAATTGATCGAGATCTATGGGATGCGGTGGATGAGAATACGCTGAGGCCCGCAGATCCAACTTTAGCTGCACAATATGATGTAATGGATAGAAAAGCTAAAGGTCTCATAAGGTTGTGTCTTGCAGACTCAATTCTGATTAATGTCCATGAAGAATCTACTGCAAAGAAGCTTTGGAAGAAGCTAAGTGAGATCTATCAAGCGAAATCACTTGTGAACAATATTTTCTTGAGGAAGAAGTTGTATTCCTTGAGAATGGAAGAAGGTGGATAGATTTATGAGCATCTTGAAAGTTTTAATATGTTGGTGACTCAGTTGACCTCAGTTGGGGTGAAAATGGATGAAGAAGAAAGGTTCCAAATCTTGCTATGTTCATTGCTAGACTCATGGGACAGCCTTATCATGGCCATAGGGAGCACTTCCATTGTCTTGAAGATGGAGGATGTTGTTGGTTCTCTACTTTCTGAGGAGATGAGAAGGAAAGTCTCTTTGAATGCCAAAGAGGCTTTGAGTGTTCAAGGAAGACCAAAAGAAAGAGGCAAGAACGTAAAGCAACATGACCATTCTAAGTCCAAGAATAAGGGGAGATCACAATCTCCTGGTAAGTCCAAGGCAATCTGCATGAATTGTGGCAAACCTGGACACTTCCGAAAGCACTGCAAAGAGGAGAAGAAGAAGAAGAAGAAGAAGCAAGATTCTGATTCTGAGTCCAAGAAGGAAGATGGAGATGCTTTCATTGCAGCCTTGGCCACTCATGCAGGTGACAATGCATGGTTGATAGACTCAAGTGCATCTTTCCACATGACTCCTAACAGAAACTTGTTTAGTAAGTATGAAAATTTTGATGGTGGTAAGGTGTATTTGGGTGATAACTCTGTTCTTGATATTGTTGGTTGTGGAAGTATTCATGTGAAATTTTTTGATGGTAGAATTAGAAGATTTGATATTGTCTTGCATATCCCAGGACAAGCAAGAAATTTGTTATCTGTTAGAAAACTAATAGATGCGGGTGTGCTTGTACAGTTTTCTAAAGCAGGTGTGAAAATGGTGAGAGGTGCTATGGTAATAGCAAGAGGAAGTAGATTGGGTACATTGTACTAGCTTGATACATGCAGGGTTGAGTGCAATAGTACTTCTGATAAGATTGTGAAAATGACTACTTTGTTGGAGAAGGAGAGGGTTTCTCTTTCAATAGATGGTCATGGTTTTTGGGTACCTAAGGGTGCTCTATCTATTGAATCAAAGTTTCCTATAGAGAAGACCATGTTATGGCACCAAAGACTCAGCCACATAGGTGAGAAGGGTCTACGAACCTTGAAAAATAAAAACCTTGTTGATGGGTTGAATGACTGCAATCTTGAGTTTGATTTTTGTGAGCATTGTATCTATGGTAAACAAAATCGTATTCAGTTTTACTCGAGTTCTCATAAGTCTTCATGTATTTTGGATCTTATCCATTCAGATGTATTTGGTCCAGTTGATGTTTCTTCTATTGGTAGATCAGTTTATTATGTTTCTTTCATTGATGATTTTAGTAGAACATGGGTTTATTTTCTTAGGAGTAAAGCTAAAGTTTTTAGTCGTTTCAAAGAATTTAAAGCAATGGTTGAGTTTCAGACTGGAAAGAAGATAAAGTGTTTGAGAACTGATAATGGCGGTGAATATTGCTCTACTGATTTTGACACATTTTGTAAAGATTGTGGTATTAAAATAGAGAAGACGACTACGTATTCTCCACAGTAGAATGGAGTTGCAGAAAGAATGAACAAGACCTTGATGGAGAAGACTAGGAGTATGCTAAGTGGAGCTAGACTGGAACAAAAGTTTTGGGCTGAAGCTATAGCCACTGCCTGCTCCCTAATAAATAGGTCTCCTACATCAACTCTTGTTGATAAGATGCCAATGGAAGCATGGTCGAGCCACAAGCCTTCACTTAGACATCTAAGAGTTTTTAGTTGCGAGGCATATGCTCATGTGCCAAAGGAGAAGCAAAAAAAATTAGACAACAAAGCTGTCAAATGTATCTGCATCGAATATAGTTATGGTGTGAAAGGATACAAGCTTTGGGATCCTGTTGCACAAAAGGTATTTTATTCCAGAAGTGTTATTTTTAGAGAAACTAAGCCTTCTTCTATTATAGTGCAGCCAAAATAGATGGAAGAAAAGAAAGATGTGATTCAACTTCCTACTACACCTGAGAAACTTGAATCGAGGCCCTTAGAAAGACAAGAAGTCGAGGAGAGCTCTACGAGTTCTAAATCATCAGAGGAAGAGGGAGAACCTGAACCTGAACCTGAACCAAATCTTGTTTGAAGGTCTAGTAGATAGAGGAAAGCACCAGAAAGGTATGGATATTCTCCTAATGATTGGAGGTGTATATTTGCTTTGAATGCTAATATTGATGAACTGAGATCTGTAGAAGAGGCTCTTGGTATGAATGATTCAGAGTCCTAGAAAATAGCCATGGATGAAGAGATGGCTTCTCTTAAGAAGAATGACACATGGGACCTTGTACCATTGCCTGAAGGATGGAAGCCTGTTGGTTGTAAATGGGTGTTCAAAAGGAAGATGGGTTCAGATGGAAGCATTGAGAAGTATAAAGCATGTTTGGTTGCAAAAGGTTACTCCCAGGTTGCAGGAGTTGATTATGGTGAAATTTTTTCTCCTGTAGCAAAAATGACATCCATTCAATTTTTACTTTCTATTGCAACTGCTTATGATCTAGAGGTTGAGCAGATGGATGTGAAAACAACTTTCCTTCATGGAGATTTGGAGGAAGAAATTTATATGACACAGCCAGAGCACTTTGTGGTGAAAGGTAAAAGTCATTTGGTTTGTAAGTTGAAGAAATCCTTGTATGGTTTAAAACAAAGTCCTAGGATGTGGTACTAGAAGTTTGATACATATGTTTTGAGTTTGGGATTTGTGCGATCTAAATCTGATCACTGTATATATTACAAGTCTGATGGTGATTATTTCCTGGTTATTGCCTTGTATGTCGATGACATGTTGTTTATTGGCAAAGGAAAAGGTTTGATTGCAGAATTAAAATCTCAGCTCTCAGCAAAGTTTGAAATGAAAGATCTTGGTACAGCAAGGCATATTCTAGGAATGGAGATTATAAGAGATAGGAAAAATAGAAAGCTTTGGCTAGGCCAGAGTAAGTATGTTAGTACTATTATGAGAAGATTCAATATGCAGGATTCCAGACCATTGAGTGTTCTTGTTACTATGGGAACAAAGCTTTCTAGCTCACAGTGTCCTACATCCCCATTGGAGATGGAAGAGATGAGTCGAGTACCATATCAGAGTGCTGTTGGAAGTTTGATGTATGCTATGGTCTGTACAAGACCAGACATTGCCCAAGCAGTGGGAGTACTTTCCCGTTACATGTCTAATCCAGGAAGAGCACATTGGGATGTAGTAAAAAGAGTTTTTAGATACTTGCGGGGTACCTCAGAGTACTCTATATGTTTTCATGGAATAGGAAACAAGCATTCCTTGGATATTCAAGGCTACATGGATTCAGACTGGGCCAGTGATGTTGGTAGAAGAAGATCCACCAGTGCATATGTGTTTACATTATTTGGTGGTGCAATCAGTTGGATGAGCAAGCGACAAGCTGTGGTCGCTTTATCCACTATAGAGGCAGAGTATATGGTAGCTACTCATGCTTGCAAGGAAGCCATCTGGCTAAAGAGATTGTGTTCAGATATAGAGTTCAAATAGGGTGCACTGACAATTTATAGTGACAGTCAGAGTGCAATCTACCTAGCGAAGAACTCAACATTTCATGCCAAGACCAAGCACATTGATGTACAATTTCATTTTGTGAGAGATATGGTCGAGGGCGGCAAGGTGAAGCTGGAGAAGGTGGAGACTTTGGTGAATGTTGATGATGCATTAACTAAGCTCGTGAGCACATAGAAATTCAGATGGTGTTAGAGTCTATGGGGCTCTCGGCCCCTAGCAATTAAGTCCATGACACTTTGGATCCCTTGACTCTTGCAAGGTGTTCGACAAGTGCGAGAATGTTGAGAATCGTGTCTCAACCTTGCAAGCTTTTTTCAGAAAATTCTAGAATTTGTTTGTGGTAGTTTTCCACATGTTTATGTGTTGGAAAAAGGTGTATGAGTTGTTAAAAATGTGCCTTGTCCCTATTAGAATATAGGAGGGTTGTTTTTAGAGTATAAACAACTCATTGTATGAATTTAATGGGGGTCTAAACTAGAGGACAAAATTATGGACGAAAATGCTATTTTAACTTGGTTGTGGGTAACATGTGGCATGGTTGTTTTGCCCATGGTTTTGTAAAACCACAAATGGTTTCCAAGTTGTAAATCACTATAAAAGGAGGGCTTGGGGAGGTGTTTGAATCATTGAGTTCAGTTTGCAAGACTGGGTGCTAGAAGGAGTCTCTCCAAGTCTGAGTTCAAGTTGTGGTGATGCGCTCCTATAAGAACTTGCATTGCAAGTGTATTGTAATCTTCTTGATTTGATAATACATTGTGCAGGTTTTGGAGGGTGGGGTTTTTCTCCCGGAAGGGTTTCCCCATGGTAATTACTGTGTTATGTGTTTATTGTGATATTTCATTTATGCATGTTTATTTTTCCATTGAAATGTATGTAATAGTTAGTTGAATTTGCATAATCATCCTCTCAAGATTAGTGTAGGAAGCAACTCTACGCACCTTTGCTTCCTTACAAAGAGAATGTATTGTTTTTAGGTAACTACTATTGCAAAGTGTAAAGTTGGATGCATGAATAAAATCAATTCTCCTAAAGAGTGGGAAGTATCACTTAGGGAGAAGAATTTGGTCTGGTAACCTTTGATAAAGACCTAAATTTAGCTTTCACACACACACATCTAGTTTGGTCAAGTCGGGATAACAACTTGGGAAATAGTAAGTTACCTTTAGTTTTGCTTGTGGTTTGTTGTGATGTCTTTGTCTAGGAGTTTAAGTTTTGAGTCTCTTTGTAATATGTACGGTCTTCCTTATGTTTTTTTATTTAATTGATGGGATGTATACATAAAATGTATATATATGTATCTGTGAACGATAAACTCATATACATGAGTAAATGTGTGCATGAGTATACATAGATGTATCTATGCATGCTAAGAAACAAATTACCCATATGCATGGGAATATTGATCAAACAAGGTGGCATATATATATACATTTTGTGTTTATATATCGATCAATATGAGTATATGTGTAAGCATCAAGTGAGGTATATCTATGTACATAGTATATGAGTAGATACATATTGTGTGTGTGATTTTATGTATATTAAATGTACATTAAAAGTGAATCAAACACACCGATGAAACTTTAAATCAAAGCATAAAATAAATGAAGAGAAAGCAAGCTTCCTTTATGCTTCAAAAACATTCCATTTTCCTCTAATCTCTAGTTTATTCATTGATTCCAACTTGCTCTTAGATCCTGTGCTAGGCTCAACAAATGGTCTTGCTAGAGAACAAGATTGAAGATGATGATTGAACGCATGCTAAATTACTATGTGATTAATATGCTTAAACTAAAGATGATTGCTATTAAAGAAACTAGAATGTAAGATTACGAAATGCTATGAATTTTAAAGCTAATAGCGATAATGCTAAAATGCTAATCGCTTGAATGCAACTAATTTGTAATAGAACCAATGCTTGGATTTGCAGGGGTATTTATAGAGTTTTCAAAAGCTTCTGATTAGCTGTAGATGATCAATGGCTGTGAAAATTCCTGGCAGATCGAATGGTGTAAGATGAAAAGGATGGAGAGAAAATCAGATGGAAGATAGAAAAGAATATTTATTTCCTCTTTCATTTTTTCATGAGAGATGATAAAGATGAATTGAAAAAATCATCTTTTTGTGAGGTTGTGAAATTTTTTGAAGATAAATAATCAATTTATTAAATTCATTATTCATTTATTGGTGACATGGAAGATTTTCTTAATTAAATAAAGATTTGGAGAAAATGGAAGGTTCTTAATTAAATAAAATATTTAATTAAGATTTGGAAAGTGACATGTGGAAAAATGATAAAGATGAATTGTAAAAATCATCTTTTTGTGAGATTGAGAAAATATTTTGAAGATAAATTAAATTCATTATTCATTTATTGGTGATATGGAAGATTTTCTTAATTAAATAAAGATTTTGAGAAAATGGAAGATTCTTAATTAAATAAAATATTTAATTAAGATTTGTAAAGTGACGTGTGGAATTAATTAAATAAGAATATTTAATTAATATTTGATTTAGAAGAAAGGGAATTAAATTCAATTAAATCAAATATTTTTATTAAAATTAAATGTGATGATTATTTAAATAAACAATGATATTTAATTAATTAAATGGACTTAAGAAAGTGTTAATTAAATAAAATGAATTTATTTAATTAAAGTGGAAGAATAAAGTAGGTGAATGATATAAATAAATAAATAAAATTTATTTATATGTAGAGGAATTAAGAAAGAATTAACTAAATAATAAATATTTAATTAAATGTGAGGATTAAATGATATGACTATTTTTATGCATATACATTTTTCCCCTCTTTGAAGTGATGTGTGAAAACACATTGCTTCAAAGAAAAATATTTGAGCTTTTGAAATTTTTTAGTATTTCTGCTTTTGAAAAATTTGCCCTGATCGAAAAATTTGATTGATATTGGTGTATGCCCCCTTAGGAGGTAAATCATAGATTATGATATGAGTTTTGACAATTTTTGAAAAAAATGATTTGATGATGAAATTCTGACGTCGACATTCATTCAATGATTTAGCTTTCAAAAAATGATGTATAAAGATTCCCCTGTTGAAATGACACCCCTTTTGATGGAAATGACGATGATTTCTTTTTGTTGTATTTCCCTAGTCAAAAGATGAGTGAATTTTGCTTATCATCATGCTGCTTTTGATTGAATTGATAGAATAATTGATAAATTTGCTTTCTGAAAAGAAAAAAAATAGTAGATTTGACAACTGATAAATTTTCTTTTTTAAGAGAAAACAAATAGTAATGATAGAAACATATTTGTATTCGCGGTTGAACTACAAATAGGAAAATGATGTGATGTTTAATAAATCCATCTTGATGAAGATAGATAGTAAAGATTTCATTGGATGTCTAATAAATCCATCTTGATGAAGATAGATAGTAAAGATTTGATTTGATGTCTAATAAATCCATCTTGATGAAGATATATAGTAAAGATTTGATTTGATGTCTGATAAATTTATCTTGATGAAGATAGATAGTAAAGATTTGATTTGATGTCTGATAAATCCATCTTGATGAAGATAGATAGTAAAGATTTGATTTGATGTCTGATAAATTTTCTTTCATTGAAAAACAAAAAACAAATAGTAAATGAGGATTGATAGATTGATTTGAGATTCTGAAAGATAGAGGGCATGATTGCATGATATGAGGCATTGATAGATAAATCACATGATATGAGTCATTGATAAATAGAGAGATTCTAATTGACCTTTGCACAGTCAAAGTGTGTCGGGACCATGTAGAAATCCTGGGGTAGGAGGTACAGGAGGTAGTGGACTTCCACCATAGAGGCCAACTCCATCGGGGGGCACTAGTAGTTAGAGTTATGAGACTCATTATTGATTCATTCACACATCTCCATGTATTTTATTTTTGGAGCGTGTACTTTATTTTGGTCATATCTCCTATATCTCTCTTTGGACTTTTTAGCTTCATTAGACATTGGACATTTGTATTATTTTTGATGAGCGATGATATGTAGCGGTGATGATTTTTGATGATGTGATGTGCATTTATGAGATGATGATGTGATATGCATTTATTTCTACATGATGTGATATGGATTTTGATATGCATTTTAATGATTTGATGACTAATATGATATGCGGGATGATTTGATATGATGTTTATACGATGATGATGAAAAATGATTTATGATGTGTACTAATGATGTCAAGCAAGTGGATGATGATGATAAAAAATGCAATGTGTTGAAATGATATGATATATGATATGAAATGTTATGAAAATGTATGTAATAATGTGAAAATGGAAATGTATGAATGTACACTTTTTTAATTTTATTTTTTGGATGATGATTGTGTAATGAATAATGATGTGATGAAAAATGAATGGATCTTGTTGTAAATGATAAGGTGATATGATGTGAATGTTGTGAAATGAATCATGAATGATATGAATGATGTGATATAAAATGAAATGTATGTGATGTGATATGAGAATATGTGATTAATGATGTAATAGGAATGATATGAAATAGATAAATGATAGAATGGTATGAAGATGAATGTCAAAATGTCCTCCACAAACTATCCAAAGAGACATAATAGCCATTGATGTCTTGATTTAGCCTTTGAAACCCTTGACACGAATCCATTATGCAAATATGTACAATGATCTAAATGAAATGAAACTTTAAAAATACAATCCATTTGTTGAGCCAATTATTAGGTATATTTGATCCCTTGAATGATAATACTCTCCAAAATCTAGCCCTAACCAACTGACAGTCCCTTCGAGCTACAGTCAGGACATAGAAATCCTCCAATGAATCCAATAAGAACACAGGGTAGTGGCACATATGAATCAACCATCTCTATCCATGGAATCTCATATCCACAAATATGATGATTAGCAAAGACTCTCCTCAGTGCATCAGTACCCCACGGCTTTGTCTTATTGTAAACAACCAACTCCCCAACCATTGGAATCCTTAAAATATGATAAAAATCCTTTGGAGTGACTATCATCTCACCAGTGGCTAAATGAAATGTGTTGTGGTGAGTGTGCCACCTCTCAAACAAAGCAGTCAAAGGTCCCTTGTTAATCCTATATTGGGGCATATCGATTAGAGAAGTCAAGCCGCATCGGGAAATCACATCTAAATCATCTTGCACCAGCTGTGGAATCAGTTCCCAAGTCTTCAAGAATCGCTCCCGAGACTAAACGACTCTTTAAGGCTCCTATCATCAATAACATATCGCAAATCATCAATCTTATCAATCAATCTATCAATCTAATCAACTCTAATGAGATTTCAATCAAATCTCATGAGTGTCTATCATTGATCCTCACATATCATGAGGTCAATCAGCATCATACTATCATTGATTATCACCTATCATGAGATCAATCATCATATAATCTATCAACATCAAAACATTGGCTCACGCGATCAACAATCATCAAAATATAGGAGTCTAATGAAAATTTCATTAATCTAGCCTAAATGTGCTGAAACAGTAAATCTCTAATAGGACAGACCAATATCTTGTTGGAGTATCGAAGAGACTCACCACCAAGTCTTGCTAAAATCCACCTATTAGCCCAATGAAGACCTTTGATTGACATAGACTCACGTTACCTTTTATCATCTGTTTCTAGCCATGTCGAAGGGACTTCAGATGTCATCCTACAAAAAAATGAACCTCCCTCTAATGTGAATTATTTGTGATCGTTACCACTTATGGAATCCCAATGTCTTGGAAATTTAATGGCTTTGTTTTTGGCTACTACAGTCACATTTCTTGAATATGCTAGTTGGAGATTCAATTTTCAAAGTAGTTTGAATGCTAATGTGTCTTTGGTATTCGTGTCCAGACATATGCTTATTCCACAACTTGCAAGTTTTATGCTAATCTTGGCGGTAGCTTATTTAAATACTTTGATGCTTGACAATTGGTATTATTCTTTCTTGGTGATTGACTTATTATATGTGATATTTCAAATCATAATCAAATCTCTTATATGGTGTGAAACCAACATATTAACTTTAGGTGATATTGCAGGTTTTGTGCTAATCTTAGCAGTGGCCTATTTAAATACTTTGATGCTTGACAGTTGGTATTGTTCTTTCTTGGTGATTGACTTCTTATATGTGATATTTCAAATCATAATCAAATCTCTTATATGGTGTGAACTGACTAAGGTTCAACCTTTTCCTTGTACCCATCCTTTCCTTGTTGTAGTCTATGGACTTGAAGTTGCTAAAAATGAGGATTTCTACTTGAGGCAGGGTGTGGTTTGCAAGTTTAATGGCTTGTGGCCCTCCCTTCTAGATCTCCATGAGTGGGTTTCTATTTCCTAGAAGCTTATTGTCTCTGGGAAAATTGAGCTCTATCCTAGCACTAAGGGATTTTTTTGTTCCTACCTTTACCTCCCCTATGGAGAGGGACTGTGTTGGATAGGGGGTGGATGTGGGCTATTCATTCACTATCCATTAGGCCTTGGTCTCTATGTTATAGCACACCCGGATGAGGAATGGGGACCCTCTTTTCTTTCACCTTGTTGGGTCATTTTTGTCGCCCCTCATTTTTCTTGGCCTCCCTTTGATGTGTCTTGGATGGTTGATGTTGCAGCTGCAAAGGTCCCATGGATTTACCATGCTTTCCCCCCTTTTAATTTTTGTTGTGTTAGGCTGCCCTGCGGGTCCTGGTGAACTTGTCCACATAGCGGCCCTGGACTATTACAGGGCCCGGCCGGTTGGATTCCCCTCCGCCGGGTTTCCCCATTGGAACTATCATTTTCCCGGCTGGCATTCGTCTGCGATCTCGCTTCGAACCTGGGTATTTATCACTGTTACAAAATATTTGAAATTTTTCGGCGTCCCACCCTCTGGGCCCCGGACCGGAGTTCCTCTTACGGGGTTCCATCGTGTTAATTTGTTGCGATAGCGGTTTATCCTGCGGCGATCCCCCTAGGCCCCATTGATATTTTTCTTTGACCCAGTTGTGGGGATGCGTCGCATACGTGGGGTGTTCGGTTGCTCATCAGTACGAGTGCGGAATTCCGTGATCAGTTACCATGCCGTCCATGACCGGCCCGGATCCCTGATGAAGTCTTGCCCTCTGGGTCCCAGGCGCTTCCTGACATGCGTTCATTCAAAGCACCAAGCAACCATCATCTTGCGCCTCCGGAATATGCAGCGCCCGACTTTCGCGGCCGTCCATAGATATTTTTGAATCCATAAACACTTCACCAGCCATTACGCATTAAATGTGAACATTAATGGTAGTTAGGGGTATAAAATACCCACTTTGACCGGTCATTTTCATCTCATAGGATTGCAGAGCGATTGGAAAAACTGCTATTTGGATCCCACCGTCTTTAGCCTCATCACGCTTGCCACCCTCAACATCATTTCGTCGACCGTAGGTGGATCCCATGTCTCCCGCATAGCGTGTTTGAGGTAGGCCATCTGTTTTCCCTTCTTGAGCTTTTTTTTGTGATTTTGAGGGATTTAAATGAATGAACAATCATTAAGAGAACATAAGATGGTAAAACATAAAATTGCGCACAAAACCCACATGTTAGAAAATTGAGAAACCTTCTATAAACGCCCTCCTCACCAATCCGGGACTTGTCCTTGCCGTGGCCATTCTTCGCACAGGGAGATTGTCTCCTTTAGGCTCGGGGCTCATCCTGGCCATCCTAATTCAAACCTTGAACACTTGCTGGTGGTGATTCTTCCCTGCGGGCCCGACCCGTCGGACTTCTTGTCTCAAAATTCTGCTCGCATTCCGCTAAGCCAAAACTGCAAACTCCCCTGCCTCCTGGCTGCCGGATCTCTCCCTCCTCCTCGCCATTAGAACCTCATAGTGAACGTATATCTTTTGGGCCTCTCAGACCCCAGACCCTAGAGTTCCTCCTTCGGGGCTCTGTGGGTGTTTTGCCATCTTCCATAGTGAAACTCATCCGGCGTCCTGATTTGCGGGCTCCGCCCTCCTGTTTGCTATTGACCAGGTGGTTTAAAATCATTTCATCATTATCACCTCTGGGCTCTGGGCGTCGGGTATCCTTACTCCCTTTTCCGCCTTCCTCATGGCGATGTCTCTCCATCCCTCCGGCCTCTGGGTTCCGCCCTTCCATCTGCTGCCGAGGTGTAAATAAAAGTTCAATGGCGGACCCCTCCCCCGGGCCCAGTCTTGCTCCTTGCTGTCCGAATGTTCATCTAACCACCGGACCCCAGACTGCCGTTCGCCGTAGGATCTCGCTGAAACTCTAAACGCCTTCATTTTCTCTGGGCTCTGTGACCCGGGACTCCCGTCCTCGCCCGCCGTTGCTAACAGAAAATCCCTCCTGTTGTCCTAACCTCCAGGCTCTATGCTGATGACCGCCGTTGAACTCAAAACAAAATCTTGCCACCGGGATCTTGCTGCTGGACTTCCCCTCCCAGACTTCTGTCTGATGTTTTCCATCCTAGACGGCGAAGCTCGGACGCCATCCCGATGTCGCCGGCCCGAACCTTCAAAAATGAAATGATAAATTGCCGGCCACCCTTTGGCCCGTCAAGTCCCAGACCCTGAACTTCCGTCCTCATACTTCTGTCTGCTATCTGCCTCTCCAAACCGCTATCTCTCGATAGCTTTTTGGCTTGAGACTTCTGAGCTCCCTTAAATCAATCCAAACGATCCCAAATATGAGATTTAACTTCGACCCACATGCTAATTTTTTGGTCCTCTTCATTGTGAACCTCTTGAAATATTAAAATGTGACCAAAGAGAGTCTCTGGGAGCCTTTCACTGTGTTTTCCCTTCCAAACAACATTCCTGCCAGGGAAGTTCGGCCCTCCGGGCCCAAATTTTCCAAATGCCCTTAATCAAAGATCAATAACATCTAGAGATAAAAGATCATGACATGCTTAATTGATTGTTCGAAATGAATGTTGTTTTCAAGGTATTGGCTAACACGAATGCTTTTGTGATCTATTGTGCTGACTTTGTCCTTGCTTGCAGAATATATGGAATCGGGTGCAGGAACTTCAGGGGTATCTGTTGAAGGGGACAAGGGTAAGAAGTCAAGAAGGACCCCTCGAGGGAAAGAAGACAAGCATTAGATGAAGTACCAATTCTAGGGTGAGCCGCTCCACTCAAAAGTCACTACAGACTAGAAGGAAATCACAGACACCAACATTGGCCAGGTGGATATCGATGAATTCACACAAAGAGTCAGGGTCAACCTGACAACAAAGAATGCTAGATTAATAAGGCAGAGTGGAATAGCTAAGGCTACCGGATTCCCTCCATCCCTCGTGGTGCCCGAATTAGTCATGGCTTGCTGAGAAGCATATCAGGCTGATACAAGAACAATTATTGAAAAAGAGAGAAACATCCTTACTGACATGTCACTCGAGGGGATCACCAAGACCTTCCATATCCCCACATTCCAATAGATGGAGGTCCCCACCTTAGAAGAGTGCCAGGCGGCGTGGGATGATAATCCGACAGGATGCAAGAAGTCAATAAATCTACATTGGCTTAAGGAAAGATGGGGCGACGCTGCGAAGGTTCCTCAGGAACTCTTCCATAGTGATTTCCGTGAGGATTACCATGACCTGGTAACCATGTTGAGCAGGGTTATGGGCCTTCCTACAACCACCTACTTTCAAGAATGGATGGCATATTTCATTGAGCAAATCCTGCGTGGAAACGAGGACGTCACAACAAAGGTTTCGTTCTATTGGGGAGGAATCATAAGCAACTGCTTCCATGAG